>CM048844.1:66279034-66539034 GCA_026545765.1 Plantago major | reverse complement strand
CGATCGGTAGGAGCGACGGGCAGTGTGTACAAAGGGCATGGACGTAGTCAACGCGAGCTGATGACTTGCGCTTACTAGGAATTCCTCGTTCAAGACCAACAATTGCAATGATCTATCCCCATCACGATGTAATTTCAAAGATTACTCGGGCCTGTCGGCCAAGGCTATAGACTCGTTGAATACATCATCGATTAGCACAGCGTGCCCGTAACATCTAAGGGCATCACGGACCTGTTATTGCCTCAAACTTCCAGCCTAAAAGGTCGTAATCCCTCTAAGATGTTTGGCGGAGGATACCTCCGCATAGCTAGTTAGCGGTGAGGTCTCGTTAGTTATCGGAATTAACCGACAAATCGCACCACCAACTAAGAACGGCCATGCACCACCACCCATAGAATCAAGAAAGAGCTCTCGATCATCAATCCTTACTATGTCCGGACTCGTAAGTTTCCCGTGTTGAGTCAATTAAGCGCAGCTCCACTCTGATGGTGCCCTTCGTCAATTCCTTTATGTTTCAGCCTTGCGACCATACTCCCCGGAACCCAAAGACTTTGATTTGTCATAAGGTGGGAGGAGTCCTAAAAGCAACATCCGCCGATCCACAGGTGGCATCGTTTATGGTTGAGACTAGGACGGTGTCGATCGTCTTGAGCCCCAACTTTCGTTCTTGATTAATGAAAACGTCCTTGGCAAATGCTTTCAGCTTGTTCGTCTTTCATAAATCCAAGAATTTCACCTCGACTATGAAATCTGAATGCCCCGAAGCAGGCCTCATTAATCATTACTCCGATCCGAAGGCCAACGTAATAGGACCGAAATCCTATGATGTTATTCCATGCTAATGTATTCGGGCATATGCCTGCTTTGAACACTCTAATTTTTTCAAAGTAACAATCTTTGGAGGAACGACCGGCGATTAAGGCGCATCGCCAGACGAAGCGATCGATGCACACCATAGGCGGACGGTCGACCCAACCCAAAGTCCAACTACTAGCTTTTAAGCGCAACAACTTAAATATACGCTATTGAGCTGGAATTACCGCATTTGGCACACCGGACTTGCCCTCCAATGGATCCTCGTTAAGGATTTAGATTGTACTCATTCAATTACCGGACTCGTAGAGCCCGGTATTATTTATTGTCACTACCTCCCGTGTCGATTGGGTAAGTTACCGCTCTTGCCTTCCTTGGATGTGGTAGCCGTTTCTCGGGCTCCCTCTCCTAATCGAACCCTAATTCTCCGTCACCCGTCACCACCATAGTAGGCCACTATCCTACCATCGAAAGTTGATAGGGCGAAATTTGAATGATGCGTCGACACGAAGGCCTTGCGATCCGTCGAGTTATCATGAATCATCGAAGCAATGCGAGCCCGTGTCGACCTTTTATCTAATAAATGCATCCCTTCCAGAAGTCGGGGTTTGTTGCACGTATTAGCTCTAAAATTACTACGGTTATCCATGTAGCAGGTACCATCAAACAAACAATAACTGATTTAATGAGCCATTCGCAGTTTCATGCTTACACATGCATGGCTTAATCTTTGAGACAAGCATATGACTACTGGCAGGATCAACCAGGTAGCATTCCTCATAGACACCGAGTAAGCAAGGATGGTGCCACAGGGCTCCAGCCATTACCAACCCGGACGTCATGCAAATAGAGCGTAAAAACGCCGGAGGGAAAAATAGCAGCCATGAGACCACATATCCATGTAGTATTCTGCACCCATGAGCTCAAGCAATTCGGCATGTTCCAACAATCAAAAGTGCATATGCACTAGAAAGTGGAGGCACACCGGTTGCTTTCCGGATCCACCTCGTGCCTCAACCCATTATGGGAGCAACACTAAGCTGATCTTAATTCATTGTGTACGGATGATGCCATCACCAAGGTATGCAACACGGAAAACCCAGGAGACCAAGAGCACTTGGCGAACCAATGAAGAGGTGAGAAGGCCAAATTGTCGCCCGCAGCAGGGAACCAACTTGCCCTAACACACCAAGCACCACTCATGCACCATACCTGGAAAATCAAGGCATGCATGTCAAGGTAAATCTAGCCCACGAGAGAAAAGCACTCGCAAACTGAACACCCCAACATGAACACCGGCTGATTCCCAGTCAAGTACGAGAAGAACAAATCACCAAGAACCTTACCGAGGGACAGATTACACCACCAAGCGCATAACCGAGCAAGATAACATCACCGGGCACCTTAATGCTCTAGTAGAAGCAACACATTGCCAAGCACCTTACCGAGACTCCTAGGCAGATCTTAACCAAGCACCCAACATATGAGGGTGCAAGGAGTACATCACCCGTGGTGTCCTTCCCAGGTACATCAAAGCAAATATGCACTGGCAACTACCAACATCATTGTTTCCGACGATGAAATCTTAGGCAAAGGGGGAAAATTGTGGTTTGCACCCAAAATCCCCATGTTTGGTACACCTTAGGCAACCCCCAAACCGACCTTTGAAGCCCTCATTCCCCTTGAAACCCATCTTGGCACATGAAAATCATGGTAGAAACCAAGAATTTTCAAAAAGGCAACCCCCAAACAAATTCCGGCATGCAAACGGCACACAAGGCCGGATTCTGGGCACCACGGACAGTGCATGTACCCACACATCTTGTCTTGCGAGCCATCTCAAGTTCGGTGCTAACTCCCAAGAGTCACCCTTCCTCCCGATTTGCACGCAGATGTGCCCAAATGGCGCACAAAGGGGATTCTGCGTGCGAGATGCGATGCCGACACATGATGTGCCGGCACGCGCCATCCGAGTTACGGTGCAACTCCTTGAGTTGCCCCCTCCCCCCTCATAGTAGTCAAAAGTTCCAAACCTTAAGTGACGGGAGTAGACATCAAAATGGCCGAGGATCACACTACTCTCATATACAAAATGGACCGATTTCGTAAGCGACTGGGTCGCAAATGGTGCTATCTAGATAACTATGATCGACATGAAAATGGAAGGATTTGGATTCTATGGGATGATCACAAGCTGGATGTCTGGTTAGTTGCTTCATCGGACCAATATATTCACTGTGGAGTATAAAATCCGGATGGCCGCTTCGTGCAGTGGATTACTTTTGTGTATGCGCATAATACCCTTGAGCAGCGTCGTATACTGTGGAGGGACATTGAACAGTTGGCGACGTAGATAGGGGATCCGTGGATGGTAATAGGCGACTTCAATAATGTTTTGCACTATGACGACCGCATTGGGGGTCAACATGTGGTTGATGCGGAGTTCCAGGACCTTGCCCTTATGATGGATGGTACACGCCTAGCAGAGATGGACACGATTGGGGACCACTTCACATGGTCAAATCGACATATCTACTCACGCATAGACCGCGCCATCTGCAATCCTGAGTGGTTCCAACAGTTCGATTCTATGGTACTTAGGGTTATGGAGCCCGGGGTATCTGATCACTCCCCATTATATCTACAGATGGAGGTGGTTCATCGGCTGAAGCATCGCCAGTTTCAATTTATTAATAGCCTTGCCACACATGACCGGTTCCTGGACATGATTCGGGAATATTGGAGGTGGGGATTTTCGGGACAGCCAATGTACACGGTGTGGAGAAGGCTTCTCGCACTCCAACCGCATTTGAGGAGTCTGGGTAGACAGCATACGAGGGCTCGGGTCCAGCTAGACCACGCACGTGGTGAGCTCCTAGCCGCACAGGATGCGCTTCTACGCGACCGATTTGATGTTGACCGGATCGATAGGGTCAAAACTGCACTCGCGGAGGTGATCAAATGGAATGAGATTGAGGAGTCACTGAGTCACTTATGGCGCAAAAGGAAAAAGTTCACTGGCTCCGTATGGGTGATGGTAATAATGCTTTCTTCCATGCTGTCGTTAACTCCAAGAACCGACAGATAGGCCTTAAGAAATTGATTACGCTTGAGGGGGCGGTCCTGACTGCACACAGTGCGATGGAGGATGAGGTGCTTCGCTTCTATATTGCAATGGTAGGGACAAAGTCGCCGAGACTGGATGGGATCGACATCGAAGCTCCGAGGAGCGGGAAACAGCTCAACCGCCAGTAGAGACTTAGCCTTATTCGACAGGTATCGGAGGTAGAGGTCTGGGATGCTCTTCAGGGTATATGTGATACAAAGGCCCCAGGTATCGATGGGTTCAATGCTCGATTCATTAAAGCTGCATGGCCGGTGATCAAACCGGAGGTACTTGCTGCCGTGTTCGACTTCTTTGACAATGGACGATTATACAAAGCTGCCAACTGTACCATTGTCACACTGATTCCTAAATCGGCCGGCGCATGTACTATGAAGGAGATGAGACCTATCTCGTGTTCCACCACCTTGTACAAAATCATCTCCAAGATCCTTACGAACCGTTTAAGTAAGGTTATCAACTCTGTGGTGGATGAAAGACAATTTGCGTTTCTCCCCGGTAAGGTAATCCATGATAATATTTTGCTGGCAAGTGAGTTGGTGAGAGGGTATGATCGCAAGTGTATTTCCCCTAGATGCATGATCCAAATGGACTTACAGAAAGCATACGATACTGTGGAGTGGAGTGCTCTGGAAAGTATTATAGATGAGTTTGATTTCCCGGTGGTTTTCACAGACTGGATTATGCGATGTGTACGATCTGTATCATATAGATACTCCATCAACGGGGTGCCCTCTCGACTTCTCAAGGCCGAGAGGGGTTTGCGCCAGGGTAATCCCATATCCCCTCTGCTTTTTGTGATAATGATGGAGTACTTAAATCGGGTCCTACTGAAAGTCAAGCATGTCCCGAATTTCAACTTCCACCCGAAGTGTGAGCGTTTGGATATTGTGAATCTCTGCCTTGCGGATGATCTCCTGCTATTTGTCAGAGGTGATTCTCTTTGAGTGTCGATCCTCATGCAGCAGTTTGGAAGTTTTTCGAGAGCTACGGGACTCGCCGTGAACCAAGAGAAGTGCCGCATCTACTGTGGTGGGGTAAGCCGGCCTTGCTTGTTGCAACTCTTCGCGATCACAGGCTTTGTAGAAGGCCATCTTCCGGTGAAATGCCACTTACTACCCGGAAACTGACCGTCAGGATGTGCCAACCCCTCATCGACTGAATCACGGCTCGCATAAGGCATTGGAGTTCGAAACTCTTAAGCTACACCGGTAAGATGCAACTTATTCGTAGTGTTGTAGAGGCGATGACTAACTAATGGATGCAGGTTTTCCCAATGCCGAAGCAAGTAATCCGACATGTCGAAGCTCTCTGTCGATCTTTTCTATGGAGTGGCACTGCGAAAGTCACACAACGAGCCCCGATTGCTTGGGACAATGTGGTGATACGAAGAATGCTAGAGGCCTTAACCTCACTTCCTTGATTGAATGGAATGCGTGCACTGTCGCTAAATTGCTCTGGAACATATGTCGTAAAGCGGATAAATTATGTGTCAAGTGGGTTCATAGCTACTACATCAAGGATAGGGAGATAATGGACGTGGAACTTCCTACATATGCCTCCTGGATCTTAAAGGCCATTATGAAGAGGCGAAGCTTGGCAGCTTGGACACAAATGTGGCGCGTGGGAAAGTTCCATACCCGAACATTATATGAGGAACTAGAAGACGTAAAACTTGATGTTCAATGGAAGAAGTGGTGGTTTGACAATAAAGCGCAACCACGAGCGCAGTTCTGTACTTGGATGGGATTGAACAATAGGCTTGCAACAAAAGACCGGATAAGAAGATGGAACCCGAATATCTCACCAACTTGTGCCTTTTGCCCCGAGGACGAAACACTACCGCATCTCTTTTTTTCGTGCCCATACTCGAGTCGAATCTGAGGGGACGGTGATGATGTGGCTGGGGATCCAGCATACCCCTCGGGATTGGAATGAGGAAACTGAGTGGCTCTGTATGCAATTTAGGAGTAATGGTTGGCGAAAGAAGATTCTCAAATGTGCCTTCACGGAAGCGGTTTATGCCATCTGGACGGAGAGGAATCAAGTGATCTTTAAACAGAAACCTATAAATGCTAGGTTTGATGAGAAGATAGTTACTAATGTTATCAATAAATGTTGGCAGGATAGGAAGCTATGCAAATATTGTGCTTTGCTCATGCTAAATTAGATTATTGTTGGTTGTTTTGATTCTGTTTGCTCACCTGGATCTTCGGATCGGTTTTGTACTTAACTGTTGGAATGGAATAAAAGTATTCTCGGTTCCAAAAAAAAAAATCACCCCAAGGTTTAAAATATTGACAAACCTTGTATTGTCGGGTTGCCACCTGCCTTTAAGCGAACACCCCGCCATCTATAAAACTAAACCATCGATATGGGTGTGTGCTTGTGTTTATATAAAAAAAAAAATTTTGTACACTAAAATGAGACAGTTCCAATTTCAATACACTAGTTTGGTATCGTCCAATTTCAGTACACAAGAACAACCTAATTGGAATTTCGGTACTCCGTTCAATTTTCCGGCTAAATTAATGATGTGGCAGCCGAAAAATCCAAAATACATATATTGACCGTATAATACTCAATTTTGACCAAAAAAAAAGAAAAAAAATTTAACTGGATACGTGTCACGCTCTGGTTTATTCCGGATGTATTCTCCAAATAAAACTCTGAAATAAATTTTTAAAAAATCAAATAAAATTACAAGATTGTAAAAAAATAGTTTAAACTTATTTTTACATATAATCAAAAATATTTTATTTACATATTTCCATTAATTAATAAAAAGATCAAAAATATTTTCTTATTGTAAGAAGCATCATATAATCTATTCATAAGAAGCACTTCCATGGAAACAAGAATTAAAACAAATAATTTTTTTTTTCTCTTTTTCTTTCTTATTTTTCTTCCATGGAAACTCCGGTTGTGGAAGCACCGGTACTGGAATCGAGCTCCGGCACCGGAGCTTCCGTAATCCTCCATTACCGGAGCAGCCAAGGAAGCTCCGGCTCCAGATAGAGCTCCATTACCGGAGCTTCCTTGGCTGCTCCGTTAATGGAGGAATACCGGAGCATCCATGGAAACTCCGGTAATGGAGCTCGATACTGGAGCTCCCTGCTCCGGTAATGATGGATTACCGGAGCGGCCATGGCTGCACTGATATGGAGCTCCATTACTGGAGCCATGTCTGCTCCGATCTGGAGCTCCGGTAATGATGGATTACATGGCTGCTCCGATCTGGAAGCTCCGGTAATGGGGCTTCCTAGTGGTGGTGAAAGTTTGAGGGAGGAGAAAGGGGGGTGGGAGGAGGAGGTGGAAGAGCAAATAAAGTGGAGCATGAGAGAATTAATTGGGAGAGAGGAGGATGAATCCATGGCTGTTCTTGTAGCCAAGTTTCAATGGAAGCGCTTCCGTGGAAGCAAAATGAGGAAGAAGAAGAAGGAAATTTAATTTTTCTTTTTTTTTATCTTATTTTTTAATGGAAAAATATAAATAAAATGTTGTTTTTAATTCTTTTAATTTTTTTTTTAAATTTTACAATTTATTTTACATTTTTATTTGAAAACACATCAAAATTTAATGAGAGTGCGACATGTGTCCAGGTAATTGATTTTTCTTTTTCTTTAAGGTCAATCTTGAAAGAAATACAGTCTAACATATGGTAATTGGAGGGAAAATGTGTATTCCGGTAGACACATCATTAATTTAGCCGAAAAATTGAACGGAGTACCAAAATTCCAATAAGGTTGTTCTTGTGTACTGAAATTGGATGATACCAAACTAGTATATCAAAATTGAAACTGTCTCATTGTAGTGTATTAAAAAGAAAAAAAAAACAAATTCTCGCGAACAGCCCGACATCTTGAAAAGCAAACCATCCATGTGTGTGTGTATATATCTATAAACAAACAAACACAAAGACACACATAGAGGCACGCCCACACATAGATGGTTTGTTTTTATAGATGGCCCGATAATAATTGATTGAGCATCGATCATTCATTTGGGCTGGCACGGTTACTCATGGATATCTCTCCGAATGACATGCTAGCGTCACTTTATCAACACATGTAATTTCCCACACACTTTATCCATACTTGTGTGCGAACTGGAAGGCTTCCCAGTTGGTCACCCATCATAAAATTACTCCAGAGCAAGCACACTTAACTTTGGATTTCTTATGGACGGATTTCTGAAAAGAAATGTACACCTTGTTTGTACGAGTAGCGTTCTCAATACCTTTAAACTCTCTAAAACTTAACTTGAAACTTTAGGGCATTTCATTCAACCTCTCTTGAATTGTGCGTCATCGCCGCCTCACCTTGGACCGGACCAACTGTCCACCCCTTGTAGGTATTAGTTTGGCACGGCTCTTATATCATTTGTAAAGATCCGACCACTAATAGATCGAGCCTGGACCTTTTGAGCCAGCGCAGTTACTCATGGACAGCTCTTCGGGTGATAAGCTGGCCCAACTGAACCAACACATGTCTTTTCCCGCACCTTTTGTCCCCACTCGTGCACGAACTGGGAGACTTTACAGTTGGTCACCCATCCTAAGATTGATCTAGAGCAAGCACGTTTATCTACGAAATTCTTCTGAATTAATTACCGAAAAGAAAGGTGTACCTTATTAGTATGAGTAGTGTTAGAACTGTAGGACCGGGATTGGTACTTCTGGACAGTTTTGAACGATGTTGACTATTGATGTTGAGTCAACACCGTTACGACAACAGTGAACAGTGTTCAACTAAACTACGACAACAGTAAACTGTAATCGACAGAACTCAATAAAGTGCATCGGAATAAAACTGAACACGAGATTTCTAAAGCCGGTATATAAAGATATCGACGGTGCCGTAGCAAAACTTCTACTAAAATTGAAAAGTAGAATTACAAAAAGAAGTTTAAATCAATCACAAACGATTGATTAAACTTACAGAAAACTAGACCTAGAACAGATAAGAAAAACCTATTCTAGTTCAATGATACTAGAGTAATTCTCAATCTTTAGAGAACACTCACAAGTATACACCGAGGTAAAGGTCTAGTAAAGCAAGACGCTAAAACAATATGATGTTGTCTCTTTTTTGTTCTTCGCATCAGCCGCCTTGCAACGCCTCCTTCTTCCAATATATATATAATTGCGACATCTGACGTCCAGGAAGGAAGAAGTCGGTCAGCAGGCCCAAGTCTAAACCAACTTGGATTCTATGATAAGGAAACTTCCTTTAATGTATTAATGGTATAAGGAGTCTTCTAGATATCAATCTCTTTTAAATCTCACTTTCCTTATAGCATAATATTCTTCCATGAATCATTATGGCAGCTTCCTTACAACAATTATGGATCCTTTAATCTTCAAGCCCATCACGCCTATTCCTCTTATTTTCCTTTCTGCTACAGTGCCCGTTTTGCTACAGTAACTGCTACAATAACCAATCGTGATCCATTAAGCATGTTGAGGCCCAACTTGATATATCCTACAAAATAATCATAGAAAAACAACTACAAACGTTGAACCGGTTAATAAACGAAGAAAGGACGAATTAACAAAACAAGTGCAATATAAATTGCACTTTCAATCTCCCCCTTAATTCTTGCCTTTCTTCACAAAAACCTGAAAGTAGTTAGTAGAAAAATTCAAGACAATATCAAGCAACTCCCCCTTGCTCCAAGAACTCCCCTTAATACAAAAAACCAAGAGTACAAACATTCTCCCCCTTTTTGTGAGGAAAGAAAGAAAACAAAGTTCTTTTACAGAAACTTCACCATCTTGGTAATCTGTTGAGGACCTGCAGACAAAGTACTAATGCTGTCGAAACGATGTTGACTCAACATTGTAGTCAACACTGGCAAAGAAAGTAGCAAAAGCAAGGCTATAGGACAGATCAGCTGAAGGGCAGTAATCAGGAATAGAGTGGATGGTCAGCTGGAGGTCAGTGATGTGAAGAGAGAGGATGGTCAAGTACACAGCTTACAAGATAAGTCATGATGGGTGTTGTTGGGTTTGCTTCAAGGTAGATTCCTGCAGATATATATCAAAGCAACGAAAAACTGTGCACAACTGTTAATTAAAGATTAAAGTTGCAAGTAAAACAGTTTTCCTCAAGTCAACGTAATCAGATAAATAGATAAACCCTAGGGAGGTTGACCAAAAATCTTGATCTTAAAGAAAGTGACTTGAAATGCAAGTACAGGAATGCAGAAACCCAAAAACCCGAAGAAAACACCTTAGACCTACTCCCCCTCAAACCCAAAAACACACAAAAAAAAATAAAAGCACAGTAGTTAAGTAACCAGTACTTCAGCATAGTCAATGTTGACCTGAATGTTGACTCAACATTGGTGACAACATCGGGAAATCAGACCACTCTTAATGTAAGTCAGCCAGGAAACCAAGTCTCAAAATGTGCAGATTCGATTAACACCGATCTTTGCGCAGTAAACGAAGAAAGGAATACCAAAGAAACACACCCAACATTGCCTCAAAAAGTAAATTGAATAATTAGCATAAGTTTGAGTGGGGGTGACCATGAGACCGTGAACCATGTCAAATAATTGGAACACGTATGAATCCGCTCCAAAGCCGAAGCCTATGCGGAGTTAGGCAAACACACGTCTCATGGCATAAAGATCACTCATTTGACCATATTGGGTAATATTTGGTACTCAGAAAGTGAACCAGCAGCATTACGAGAATCGGCACTTTTGTGCGTGTCGGTTTCCAGTACAGGCCATAAACCCTCACGACATATGACACATTGGCCACGTCGATATTTGGATAGTATTTGAAACCTGCCTAACACGATCCTCGTGAAACACTTGAGCCTTTTTATCATAATTCATTAGATTTATTAAGCATAAAGAGCAGGAGGCAACATCAAGTGCGAGTCAAGGTACGAGTAAAAATAGCCAAAAAGCAGCAAAAGTGGGTTTTACATAAAGCAAACACACAAGAGACTCGATACCTTTCAACCTTGGTTTCAAACAGCCTTTCAAACCCTAAGCATCACCATTGTAAGCTACAAACCAAGAACAACCAGAGACCAGTACAGAAGCACAGGAGCACAGAAACACAAAACAGAACTAAAAAGCATAAAAGAAAACAGCATCACTGATTCTAATTTTCCAATGTTGACTGTGATGTTGAGTCAACATTGGTACTCAACAATGACAATCACAGAGAGCACAGACCGAGAGATCTTCGAAGACTGAAGAATCTCTCACTATCTAAGGGTTTGGTAAAAATATCTGCAAGTTGGTTTGTTGTGTCGATGTGTTCTATGTAAATCACTTGCTTATTGACCAAGTCCCTAAGGAAATGATGCCTAATATCTATGTTCTTAGTGCGAGAATGCTGAACAGGGTTCCTAGAAATATGTATGGCACTAAGGTTGTCACAGAACATCAAGAGGGTAGCACTTTGTAGACCATAGTCATGTAGCATATTTTTCAACCAAACTAGTTGGGACACACAACTTCCGGCTGCTACATATTCAGATTCAGCAGTCGAAAGTGACACACAGTTTTGTTTCTTGCTATACCAAGACACCAAATTTGGACCAAGATAAAAGCAACCTCCACTAGTGGATTTTCTATCATCTAGATCACCAGCCCAATCAGAATCACTAAATCCCACCAGATTAGTGTTTGTATCACATGCAAACCATAATCCTATATTAACAGTTCCTGATATATATCTAAGGATTCTCTTAACAGCAGTTAAATGGGGGATTTTTGGGTTAGATTGATATCGGGCACACACGCAAACTGAGAACATGATATCTGGTCTACTGGCAGATAGATACAAGAGACTTCCGATCATTGATCTGTACAATGTTGGGTCAACATCCTCCCCAACATCGATTCTGCTTAGCTTCAACGATGTAGCCATCGGAGTACTGCATGGTTTGGCACTTTCGAGCCCAAATTTTTTGATCAGATTTCGTGCATACTTTTCCTGGGAAAAGAATAGACCATCTTCCTTCTGTTGGATTTGAAGTCCAAGAAAATAGCTGAGTTCTCCTATCATACTCATCTCAAAGGTACCTGTCATAGCTTTCAAAAACTGATCTACCATAGAGAGATTAGTTGAGCCAAACACAATATCATCAACATATATTTGAGCAATGCACAGATCATGTCCTTTTCTAAGGATAAACAGAGTTTGATCTCCTCCTTTTGAAACCAAAATCAACTAGAAAATCGTTAATCGAGCATACCAAGCACGGAGCTTGCTTCAAACCATCTGAGGCCTTTTTTAGTTTATACACATAGTCGGGGTGACTTGGATCTTCAAAGCCCTTAGGTTGTTCCACATAAACTTCTTTATCAATATAGCCATTCAAAAAGGCTCCCTTAACATCCATTTGCTAAAGTTTAATGTTTAAAGCACACGCAATAGCAAGCAGAAGTCTAATGGATTCTAATCTAGCCACAGGAGCAAAGGTTTCATCAAAATCTATTCCTTCAACTTGAGTGTAACCTTGAGCAACAAGACGAGCTTTATTCTTAATAACTACCCCATTTTCATCACTTTTGTTTTTGAATATCCATTTTGTTCCTATGACATTCACTTCTAGAGGACGAGGCACTAAAGACCAAACTTCATTGGTTTTAAATTGGTGCAGTTCGTTTTGCATGGCCTCTATCCAATACTCATCTTTTAAGGCTTCTTTCACATTCTTGGGTTCAATAAGCGAAACAAAGCAAGAAGAACTTACCGTTTGGCACAAGGTTGCATTGCGTAGCGTTTCCTTGTAGTTCTTTCTGGTGTTTCTCCTAAGAGTCATTCTTACCCTTGGATCACTAATGACTTGAGTGCTTGGGTGATCTTTGCGAATCCTTGGAGGTGGATCGCGTCTTATGGAATCCAGTGGCACATTTGATTCCAGAACAGGTTCATCTTCATGTTCTGAGACAGGTTCATCTTCATGTTCTGAGACAGATTCATCTTATGAGCTCTCCCCCTGCAATGTTGGGTGCGATGTTGAGTCAACATTGTGATCAACATTGCCTCCATCTTCTCACAGGTTCAATATCCGGGAATCGGTCCGAACACGCATCCGATTTAGTACACATTTACGATTGACAATCTGTTTTCCGTACGATGTCATCTCATTTCTTTGTTTTTCACAAGACATAGAGTCATCAAAGGTAACATTAACAGATTCTTGAACTGTTTGTGTCCTAGAATTGTATATTCTATATGCATGGCTATTAAGAGAATAACCTACAAAAATCCCTTTATCACTCTTAGCATCAAACTTGCCCAACAGTTCTCTATCATTGAGAATATAGCAAACACACCCAAACACATGAAAGTACCTAAGATTAGGTTTCTTGCCATTAAGAATCTCATAAGGAGTGGTAGAAGTTCCTGGTCTAAGGTAGACTCTATTTATTATGTGGCACGCTGTATTTACAGCTTCAGCCCACAATCTTTTTGAGAGGTTCATGGAACTTAACATAACCCTTGCCATTTAATGTAGGGTCCGATTCTTTCTCTCAGCCACTCCATTCTGCTGTGGAGTTTTGGGTGCAGAAAACTCATGAAAAATTCCTTTCTTGTCACAAAACTCAGCAAAGGTTTGATTCTCAAATTCCCTACCATGGTCCGACCTAATGCGTTGAACAACAGTAGCATATTGATTGTTAAACCTAGCATACAATTTCTTGAAGTAATCAAAAGTTTCAGATTTTTCTTTTAAAAAGTTTACCAAGTAAATCGAGAAAAATCATCAACTATGACATAGATGTACCTCTTACCACCTAGACTTTCAACCTCAATTGGTCCCATTAAGTCCATATGTAAGAGTTCAAAGCAACTGGATGTACATTTTACGCCCTTGATTGCAAGGATGTATGCACAGCTCTGGTTTGTTTACCTTTTAGGCAGTCACCGCACACTTGCTTCCCGGCATTGTTCAGCTTCGGTAATCCTTTCCATGTTCCTATAGTTCACATGGCCAAGTTTCTTATGCCATGTCACAGCTTCATCATCCTTTGCCACATTGCATTCGTGGGGATCAGCCACCACATAGCAGTTATCAGCAGATCTAGTACCTGTCATCACAACAACTTTCTCCCTACAAGTGTACACCTTGCAAGAATGCTTGTTAAATTTGACTTTTAAATCATCATCACACAATTGGTACACCTTTGAGAAGGTTAGCAGTAAGTCCCTCAACCAAAAGGACATTTTGCAAGTTGGGAACACCTTCAAGGGTTAACATACCCTTTCCAAGAATTTGACTCTTGTAACACCCTCCATAAGTAACCTTCCCAGTTTTTTGAGAGACAAAGTTAGACAGATTACTTAAGGTGCCAGTCATGTGTCGTGAGCATCCACTGTCAAAGTACCATTTTCCTGCATTGTTAGGAGAGGTAGCAACAGAGAAAGCAACATTACAGATTATATTCTCCCTAGGAGTCCAAACTCTTTTCACCTTTTCTCTCGTATTTCTTACAGTTCCAGACCCTTTTTGTTTCTGACTAGAGACAGAATGGTGAAAATTTGACACGAGATCACGGAATCGAGATCTTTGTTGAAGTCGATGTTGACTCGACATCGACTCGACATTGGACTTTTCATTCAACAGAGACAACTACGTGACCGATTTTGGAATCGACACTTTTGATTTTTACATTTTAGAACTGAAACATTCAAGCTGGAATTCTGCACATATTTCTCTATCTTGCCTCTTTTTAGATCTCTCAGAAAAGTAAAGAAGTAAGGTTTTAAGTGACCAATCTTAAGACAATATTGACACACAAAGGTCTTTTTGGTCTCTTCTGTGACATTACCTTTTTCTTTGACAAAAATGGGAGCATTGACAAGATCAGACAGAGACTTAATGTTTTGCATTTTAGTTGAATCATTCAAGTCAGAATTGCAATGCATGTTGCACCCTATCTTATTATCAAAAGAGGAGTCAAAGTTACCTATATAACCTAGACCGACAGTACCTTCGTTGTCTTGATCAAGCATGTAGTCAAGCTTTGATGTAGAAGAGTTCCACTTGGCAATGACTTTCTTTTCTCTATTAAGTTCAGATGTTACTTTTTGCAGTTCTGCTTCTTTGCGCGTCAATGCCACTTCCAGTTTCACAGTGGTTTCCTTTAGACTATTATTCTCCTTTGCAAGTCTCTTGTTGAGCTTTTTAAGCTTCTTCCATTCCTTAAGAAGATCTCCATACATCTGTTTCAGTTCTTCCACTATTTGTTCGTCAGTGAACTCTTCTTCAAGAGAAAGATCTGCAGACAAATCAACTGAGCCATGCAAACAGAGGATGTTAGTGGATATTGAGTTCCCAGAGTCAGTAAAGTTTCCACTGAATATCTCTTCACAAGTCTGTGAATCATCATAATCAAAGAAAAGAATCTGCGATGATGTTGAGTCTTCAGTGTTGACTAAACATTGATTTCCAACATCGTCCAAAACAGAGGACAGAGCTGCAACATTCTCTTCTGAATCATCTGTTTCCTGTTCATCACCTGACACATCACTGAGACAAGCAAGCAAGGTCTTTTTCTCCTTTCAAAGAGTGTTAGCACATTCATTCTGATAATGTCCCCATCCTTGACATTCAAAACATCTAACTTTGCTAAGTTGAGCAGGACTCAAAACAGGACTCGAACCAGGAGAGCTTACACTTTTATTGAACTTGTTAGTGCCTTTTGAGTTACTTGAAGATCCTTTGTTAGAATTTTTCCTAAACCTAAGCTTATTAAACTTTCTAACTAAAAGCATTATAGGCTTCTTCAGTTATCTCATCAGAATCGTCACTACTGCTTTCGGACTCAGGGACTTTCGATTTTAAGTGCAGAGACATACTATGGTTTTTCGTACCTTTTCGTTCATCTTGTTGAATTTCAAAATTCTTTAAATTGTTCATCAAGGTATGAAAATCCATAGCTGCCAGATTTTGAGTATCCTCCAAAATCGTTCTTTTTATATCAAACTTTGAAGAAAGAGATCGAACAGCTTTAGAAATCAATTTTTTATTTGACATGGCATCTCCAAGAAGTTGAATATCATTAGAAATAGTGAGAAGTTTGTCAAAGTAAGAATCAATTGTTTCTTCTTCCTTCATTCTCAAGTTTTCAAATTTAGACCAAAGAAGTTGCAAATTAGTTGTTTGATACTATTATCACCTTCACAATGATTTTGGAGTAAATCCCAAGCTTGTTTAGCAGTAGTGCAATTTTGTATGAGTTTAAACATATGAGGATCAACATGAGAAAAAATTGCATTCAAGGCTTTTTCATTGTAAGAGCTAGCAAGAAAATCATCACCTGACCATTGAGCTTCAGGTTTTGGAACGACATCTCCATCAGCATCTGGTCCTATGGTAGGCCACGTGTAGCCTTCAAGAACAGATTTCCATGCACGCCCTTCAATTGATTTGATGTAGGTTCTGACCCTTATCTTCCAGTAGTGGTAGTTCGACCCATCTAGCACAGTGATCATTGACACTTGAATTGATAGCGTCCATCGTAGTAGTACCAAATCCGGACACCAATTAATTGGGTGGTGCTCTCGATACCACTTGTTAGAAGCGTAGGACCGGATTGGTACTTACGGGCGATTTTGAACGATGTTGACTATTGATGTTGAGTCAACACCGTTACGACAACAGTGAACAGTGTTCAACTAAACTACGACAACAGTAAACTGTAATCGACAGAACTCAATAAAGTGCAGCGGAATAAAACTGAACACGAGATTTCTAAAGCCGGTATATAAAGATACCGACGGTGCCGTAGCAAAACTTCTACTAAAATTGAAAAGTAGAATTACAAAAAGAAGTTTAAATCAATCACAAACGATTGATTAAACTTACAGAAAACTAGACCTAGAACAGATAAGAAAAACCTATTCTAGTTCAATGATACTAGAGTAATTCTCAATCTTTAGAGAACACTCACCAGTAAACACCGAGGTAAAGGTCTAGTAAAGCAAGACGCTAAAACAATATGATGTTGTCTCTTTTTTGTTCTTCGCATCAGCCGCCTTGCAACGCCTCCTTCTTCCAATATATATAATTGCGACATCTGACGTCCAGGAAGGAAGAAGTCGGTCAGCAGGCCCAAGTCTAAACCAACTTGGATTCTATGATAAGGAAACTTCCTTTGATGTATTAATGGTATAAGGAGTCTTCTAGATATCAATCTCTTTTAAATCTCACTTTCCTTATAGCATAATATTCTTCCATGAATCATTATGGAAGCTTCCTTACAACAATTATGGATCCTTTAATCTTCAAGCCCATCACGCCTATTCCTCTTATTTTCCTTTTTGCTACAGTGCCTGCTACAGTAACTGCTACAATAACCAATCGTGATCCATTAAGCATGTTGAGGCCCAACTTGATATATCCTACAAAATAATCATAGAAAAACAACTACAAACGTTGAACCGGTTAATAAACGAAGAAAGGCCGAATTAACAAAACAAGTGCAATATAAATTGCACTTTCAATCTCCCCCTTAATTCTTGCCTTTCTTCACAAAAACCCGAAAGTAGTTAGTAGAAAAATTCAAGACAATATCAAGCAACTCCCCCTTGCTCCAAGAACTCCCCTTAATACAAAAAACCAAGAGTACAAACATTCTCCCCCTTTTTTGTGAGGAAAGAAAGAAAACAAAGTTCTTTTACAGAAACTTCACCATCTTGGTAATCTGTTGAGGACCTGCAGACAAAGTACTATATGTAAGACTTAAAACTATAACATACCACATGAAAAACTTTCATCAACAAAAAAAAACACAGTGAAAGAAAAGCGCCATAAAAACCTTCATATAATAACTAAAAACTCTAACAAAGTACATAAAAACAATAAGAACTTAAACTGAAAACACAACATGGATATTTTAAAAACAAAACATGGATCCTTTAAAAACACAACATGAATCAATAAAAACACAACATAGATCTGTAAAAGAATAACATCAAATTAACCACAAAGAAAAAACCACGTTAAAACATTAAAAATCAAACTTAAAAACAACACTAGAATGCCTTAAAAACGTAAAGCCTGAAACTAATAGACGACATTTAAAAAAGTTAACAGATCGAAAAACAAAACATGGATCCTTAAAAAGTGCAACATGCATACATAAAAAAACAACATAGATGCTTAAAAACATAAAACCATACATCATACACTAAAAACTTCACAACAAATAACATTGTAACATATAGAAAACAAAAATCAGTTTACAACCCTGTTAAAACATTAAAACCCTAGCTAAAAAACACACTAGAATGCCTTAAAAAGGTAAAGCAAACAAAATTTACAGAAAAACAATTGAAAAAGATTACCAGCTCTAAAAAGAAAAATATCGCGCGGATGCAGAAAATTCAAAAACACAACCTAACAGTTGAACAAAACACACATCACAAACAAAAACATGAACAATAACAAATCAAAGAGTAACAGAACGAAACAAAAACAACTTTAGAAAGATCAAGTCAACTTTCATTGTGTTTCCATGATGCAAGCGGTTTCAACCTTTTAGCGAAACTTGAAATTGTAGGAATATCGTTTATTCTGAGAATTCTTCTTCGTCATAATGTTTGATGTTCAAAAAAAAACTTAAAGGAACTTTTAGAAAGCAAACAACCAAACTGAAAAAACCCTAAGATGATTTTTCCGATTTAAAACTTAAAGGAATCGTTCAATTTATAGAATTGTGGAAGAAAGAACCAATTAGATATGAAGAAACTACTTCTTCGATTTTTGAAAATGCAAACAACCGCTTCAAACACAAAGATTGAAAAAAGAAAGAGAGAATTGAGAGAGAATTGTGAGAGAATTGAGAGAATTTAGGAAGAAACTGTTCATCTCTTAGTTTTAGTGAGAGTAATGAATGATCAGGAAGAAATCGAAATATCTGGTCAGCGGTTTTAATTTAACTCGGCCGATCAGACCATAAAACACCGAAAGCCGCAAAAAAACCATGATTTCCCTAGTTTTAAGGAAAATCATCTATTTTCTAAGACTTTAGCCATAAGGTAACTCAACTACCTGCAATATTCTACTCTCTAGTCTACTCGGAATCTTAAGAACCGACAAGAAAAGTTGAATTTAAGCCCGGTTTGTCCGAGGTAAACCGGTCAAAAATTGTCTACTCGTTACCCAATTTTGCAGGAGGATATCACTCGAAGATTCTGGTATAACTATTGATCTCATCTAAGCTTTGGAGTGTTCATTCCGAGGCTAAAAGTCTTAACAGTTTTCGTACAAACATCACGATTCATTACATTTTAAGGTATCTACACTAAATTTGCTCGATAACAGAAACCTCGATCGATGGATAGATCAGAACTTATCTTGCCATGTCGAGCTTAGATCTGGGCAAAATACGCCCGTGGTTAGTTTGTGGACGTATCTGATAATTGTGCTGGGTATGTTTATGGACGTACCTGTTATTATCATGAATGTTGGTTGAAGAATTCATAAACTGAACTTAAGAAGCAAAACGTGAGAAATGCCTTTTCCAACGGAAATAACTAGAATGAGTACTTTTCTCACTGTGAAAGGAACCTCGTGGGTGATGGGTGTGCTGGAGCAATAGTACTCGTACATGTGATGCCATTGGAACAGTAACGCTATAATTTAGTTTACACATTCATACTAATGAAGTCACACAAAGTCCCCGAAAAGACGGTGTCGAAGATAAATTATACTTGGTACGTCCTAAATTCCATTACCTAGAGATCCGGATACAAATTTTAAATGAAAATTGAATATATTGGAGAAATAGTAATAAAATAAGAAATAGATTGAATAATGTAGGAAAGATGAGACGTATCAATGTTGTTAATCAACATGTCTATACTGTTAACATAAGTGTTTTTTAATACAAACAAAAAAAATTCATTTTGTTGACAACATAAATGGTTTCATTAACAACATGAATGTTTTTATTAATAACATGTGGTTGTCTCTAAATAAGTTATCATGATACTGCCTTGCAGGAGTAAGGGTATATTCTCTTCATCTGAAAAACCCTTAATTTTAATTTATTACAGATCAGATCAGTTCAGTTCAAATTTGCTTAGTTGTTTTTTATACTAAAAATAAGTCCAGCTCAATTAAGTTCAGTTCAGACGAGTAGAATAGAGCCTGAATATGAGATAGACGGTCTTGAGATAATTTATTTTGAGACGGACATGTGTTATTAAAAAAATATCGATGTTATTACGCAAAATGTCTATAGTATCAACATTGGTGTTTAATTCATATTACAAAAACACCCATTTGGTTAACAATACACGTCTTGAATAATAACATGGATAATTTTCTTAATAACATCAGTAGATCTATAGATAAAAACCGTTTCTCATGAGACTTTGTGGTCAATTAATGTGTTGGTAAAATCACCAAGGTTAAAATATTGACAAACCGCGTATTGTCGGGCGGTGGCAACCCGCCTTTAAGCAACCAATCCGCCATATGTAAAAACAAATTATCTATATACACTACAAAAAAAACGAGTTTTAGCGACGGAATTATCCGTCGCTAAAACTGGGCCGATCCGTCGCTAAATCCTTAGCGACGGATAACCCTCCGTCTCCAAAACAGCCGTCACAATTTTTATTGGCGACGGATAGATATTCTGTCGCTAAATAACGACGAACTGGCGACGGATTAATCCGTTGAGCAGTCCGTCCGCATTGGCGACGGATTTCGTATCCGTCGCTAATTAGAGACGGGATTTAGCGACGGAAAAAAATCCGTCGCTAAATCCCAACACTAAGCCGGCTTAGTTCGGTTGACTTTTAGCGACAGAAAAAATCCGTCGCTAAATTTCAACCGGCTAATTCGCCTTAGTTCGTGAATTTAGCGACGAATTTTTTTCCGTCGCTAAATTAACTGTTTTAAATTTTTTTTTTTTTTTAATATTTCTGTTTCACCTGTTTTTTCACATGATATAGTCATAGATAATATACCCGAAACAATTAAATTGCATTAATATATCCGAAATAATATAAATTATCTACAAATAATCCGAAACAAGAATTAGAAGGTGAAATAGGGTCAAATTATCAATAACAAGTCTGATGTAACTAAGAATAATCGGGAGGATAATCGGGAGGAGGCGGTGGGTGAGACTGGGAAGAGCTACTGAACATCTGGGTCAAAGCGTCCATCCATTTGGGCCATCTGAGCACATTCCTCAAGCACTTGCTCGTAAAATTGCCTTGGTCGCAACTATTTCACATTGGAGAGTCATCATCTCGTTAACTCTTCTTTGCGTGTAGAGGTTAGATCGCGATCCTGATCCCTGGGACACTGAAAAGCTACCAGAACTCATGGAAGGGCCCAAACTTCCCAATCCATACATTCGACCCTTGCTGTCCATTGGGTTGACCTCGAAGAAGATCTGTTCTTCCTCTTCAATTGATAGCTCGTGACCGTCAATCATCCTCTCGTCCATCCTCCTCTCGACCTCACTCTGGAATTGTTGGTTGCATACGAAATGAGATGCAATTTTAGGAATCACTTTAAAATACTCAAATACACATGTTAACCTTAAGAAAGAAACGTACCGCAATACGCTCGGCCCTCACGTCAGTCCATATGCCATTCTTCAGCTTAGCCTTCTTGGTACAGAGCACTCTTCGGCTGTCCTCTATTGGCCTAAAAAAATATATGTGCAAACAAGTAGTTAGTTGATTGAAATGAAAGCTAAAAACTGTTATGTATCATATTTCAAGTCATAAACAACATATTTACTAACCTCCATCACGTGATATGTAACAACAGCTCGCGACCCATAGTGATGTCTGGCAGTGCCCGTACCATCATGCGGCTCAAACAAACGGTTTTGTCTGTTCTTGTACGCTTGATCCTGGACGAAGGGATCATTCCAGTATGTCAACCACAGTGCCCACTCGTCATCCCCCACCCAAGTTGGCTGCCTGCGTGTCTCCTTCATTTTGTAGACCATTTTCCTGTAGATGTCGGACCCTAAAGTCTCGAAAACGGTGTACAACTGGGACACCAACACATTGGGAATGAAATAGTCCTTCTACAACAATTCCATAAAAAGTAAAAATTACACAAGTATAAAGAAAGATAACAATTTTAATATAACACTCAAATGAAACTGAAATGTAGTAGTCCTACAACAATTCAATTCAGTGGCTAACATACCACTCAAACAACACAACAAGTTCATAAATGGTGACTAACACATCAAAACAAGCTCAGTGGCTAACATACCACTCAAATTGTCCTAAAATTGACTAACACAATGGTGACTAACATATCACCCAAGTTCAGTGGCTAACATACCACTCAAACAACACAACAACTTCATAATGGTGACTAACACATCAAAACAAGCTCAGTAGCTAACATACCACTCAAATTGTTCTAAAATTGACTAACACAATGGTGACTAACATATCACCCAAGTTCAGTGGCTAACATACCACTCAATCAACACAACAAGTTCATAAATGGTGACTAACACATCAAAACAAGCTTAGTGGCTAACATACCACTCACAGATATAGTGGCTAACATACCACACACATTAACACAATGATTAAAAGAACAAATAAAGCATTCATTGTAACATTTAAGCTTACGCGCAGTTCGTCAAAGTAAAAGTGCTTCATCCGGTCCGGGACGTTTGACCACTTCTCGCCTCCTTGTCCCAGCATCTCCCGCCTCCCCCTGAAGATTTTGCCTAGTTTGTCCGAGGCATCCGGAGGCCAAAACCTGTTATCAATGGGATAAAACAAGAAACAAATATTCATTAGTAAAATCATGTAACATATATTTATCTTAAGTGTATGTTCTACAACTCCATAATACTTACTTGTTCCTGCCATTGGGGAACAACACCGGTTTCCCCTGAAATGTAGCACCGTCCGTCAACGTCAAGTACGGACACCCGTCAGAGGGGTAGTCACCAGGAGCTGAAGCCGTGTAGGCCGGTGGAGTCTCTAGTACCTGAGACTGGCTGCTGCTCCCCCCAATGTCGTATCCAACGAGAGGACTACCATGACTAGCTGGGGTACTACTAGAACCCGCTGGACTAACACCTCTAAACCCGGGAGGAAGGTATGTGGACTTCCTTTGGCGCGGCATCTGCAAATAAGAAATTGCAAGAAAAAATGAGTTAGTAAAGAATACATGAATATACATTTGACAGATATTAACGCACAAATATACATGAATATACATTTGACAGATATTAAAGTAATAATATTCAACAACTAATCATATATACACATAACAACTAAGCATACAATACACACATACCCTCGTCCTCATCGGTTATTGTTAAGTCTATAAATTGGTCTTCACCCAGGTCTATGAACTCATCATCAGCTTGTACAGGCTTTCTCGCTGTTTGATCGACGACCTCTTCTTGATACGAGTTGGTAATTGAATCGTCCTTATCAATGTACTCTACTCTGGAGCGGGCCTGTATATGCATCGCAGCCAACCAGTCCGCCTTATCGCGTTTGAGGCTTGGATATTCAATATAGCGGCGGATTAGCGACGGATTAGAGACGGATTGAGCGAAGCATTCCGTCGCTAAAATTAGCGATTCGTCGCTAAATAGCGACGGAATATATCCGTCGCTATCTTCCGTCGCTAAATGCGGGATTTCTTGTAGTGATATGTGTGTTTTTTTGTGTGTAGTAACGACCCGATCAGTAATCAATCGAGCACCGATAATTTATACCGGCGCGTTTACTCATGGATAACTCTCCGGATGATATGTTGGCCTCACTGTACCAACACATGTTCTTTCCCGCACACTTTGTCCTCACTACTGCGCGAGTCTGGAGGCTTCCCAGTTGGTCACCCATCCTAAGATTGCTACAGAGCAAGCACGCATAACTTTTGAGACGGACCTGAGTTATCAAAAAAATTATCGATGTTATTAATCATTAATCCAAACATCTATGGTCTCAACATGTTATCTTTATATTACAAATACGCCTATTTAATTATTTAACAATATAGACGTTTTGATTAATAACATGGATAATTTTCTTAATAATATAAATCGGTCTGTGGATAAAAACTGTCTATCAGGAGACTTTGTGGTCAATTCACGTGTTGGTAAAATCACCCCAAGGTTTAAAATATTGACGAACCTTTTATTGTCGGGTTGACACCTGCCTTTAAGCGAACACCCCGCCATCTATAAAAATAAACCATCTATATGGGTGTGTGCTTGTGTTTATATAAATTTTTTTTTTTGGTACACTACAATGAGACAGTTCCAATTTTGATACACTAGTTTGGTATCGTCCAATTTCAGTACACAAGAACAACCTTATTGGAATTTTGGTACTACGTTCAATTTTCCGGCTAAATTAATGATGTGGCACCCGAAAAATCCAAAATATGTATATTGACCGTATAATACTCAATTTTGAACAAGAAAAAAAGAAAAAATATTTATCTGGACACGTGTCACACTCTGGTTTATTCCAGATGTATTTTCCAAACAAAACTCTAAAATAAATTTTTAAAAAATAAAATAAAAGTACTAAATTATAAAAAAAATAGTTTAAACTTATTTTTACATATAATCAAAAATATTTTATTTACATATTTCCATTAATTAATAAAAAGATCATAAATATTTTCTTATTGTAAGAAGAATCATATAATCTATTCATAAGAAGCACTTCCATGGAAACAAGAATTAAAACAAATTTTTTTTTTCTCTTTTTCTTTCTTATTTTTCTTCCATGGAAGCATGAAAGAAGCTTCCATGGCTTCCTTGTCGAAGCTCGTGACCGGAATCGAAACCTTGTGAGCTTCCGTAATCCTCCATTCTGGGCAGCGAGGAATCTCCATTGCAGATCGAGCTCCATTACCGGAGCTTCCTTGGCTGCTCCGGTAATGGAGGAATACCGGAGCAGCCATGGAAGCTCCAGTAATGGAGCTCGATACTGGAGCTCCCTGCTCCGGTAATGATGGATTACCGGAGCAACCATGGCTGCTCCGAGCTGGAGCTATATTACCGGAGCCATGCTGCTCCGATCTGGAGCTCCGATAATGATGGATTACATGGCTGCTCCGATCTGGAAGCTCCGGTAATGGGGCTTCCTAGTGGTGGTGGAAGTTTGAGGGAGGAGAAAGGGGGATGGGAGGATGAGGTGGAAGATTAAATAAAGTGGAGCATGTGAGAATTAATTGGGAGAGAGGAGGAAGAATCCATGGCTGTTGTCACGCCCCAAAACCAACGTAACGATTTTTCAAATGACGCGACCGGCCGTGTATCGTAAGATGGTCTTACGCCAACACGAAGCCTTAAAACAATAACATAAACTGAATAATTGTGGAATCAAAGACTTTAAAACTGTGTCCAAAAGTACAGTATCATAGCGACTCTAAACTCAAAATACAAAAGGTCTGGAAAACTAGCTACAAGTCTCAAAACTCAAATACAACTGAAAAGCCAGGTCTGAACAAAAAGGGAAATCCTACAAAACTAACTCTAGAACTCCAAAGTGTCCTTCTTAAAGGACTTTACGTCCCTGAAAACATGTGTAAGGGTGAGCTCATGGCACTTTTACCGGATCAAGCAGAGTAGTAAAATTACATATATATATATATATATATATATATATATATATATATATATATATATATATATATATATATATATATATATATATATATATATATATATATATACATTCCATGATATCAGTCACATAGCCAGAAAACAGTTCATGGAGTACTTGTAACAGAACAGTAGTATCAGAACATTTAGCTCAACAGAAATCACACTATGACCACTAGTATAAGTCCGGTGGCACAGAACATAACACAGACAGAAAGAAGTACTTCAGAAGCCAGACGTAATCACCATCAAAGACGGGCCCAGAATTCATAGGCAAAACTGTGAGCTCAAAAACAAATTTATCTCCATGTATCAGAAACATTATTTTTCACACGTCACATGCATCAGAAAACATACTTTTGGGAATTCACATACTTGATCCTTTCGAATAGAATATTATATTAAGTCCCATAACATGATATAATAATCATAATTTGTTTGTCAAACATTAAAACTATACATATATAATAATACAGAAAATTGGAGCAAAAGTGTCAGAAAATCCCCTTACCTCGAATGTACTTACTCGATAGTTCGAAACACACTAATGATGACGGGTCTACTCAATACCTAAAATTAAAATACAGAACCGAAAGCAAATCAATAACCTCGGAGACTCACTAAACTGGGTCCGGTCCAGAATGCGCTAATGAACGAGAGTGATAAAAAGATTAAGAAGTAGTGGCAAGTTTAATCCATTCACGTGGACTCAAGAATTAAGGTGATGATGATGATGTCTTACTCTAATGATATTGAAGAGAGAGACTGAAAGTAACAAATTGCAATTGGTGATGGAAAAGAAGTGATCCCACAATAGTCCAAGGATAATCAATGCATTCTGATAGCTATGATCAATTCAGAAAATCAAACAATTAACCAGCGGCATACTCATGTACCAGAATGAAGAGGAAGATGACGGCTTTAATGAAGGATCAAACCTTTAGGATCAGCTACAAGGAACAAGACAAAGAGAGAGCTGACGGCTTGAGAATACGGATTGTTGGCAGATCGAACGATATTTAGGTTTTCTGGTGAAGTTTAGCTGAAGGAAAACTTAAAAGGTCACTTCCCACTAAAGAACAAGTAAATAAAAATAAATAGTAGGGTAAAATAAAATTCTCGGGTTTTATTGCTGTTCTTGTAGCCAAGTTTCAATGGAAGCACTTCCGTGGAAGCAAAATGAGGAAGAAGAAGGAAATTTAATTTTTCTTTTTTTTTTCTATCTTATTTTTTAATGGAAAAATATAAATAAAATGTTGTTTTTAATTTGTTTAAATTTTACAATTTATTTTACATTTTTATTTGAAACACATCAAAATTTAATGAGAGCGCGACACGTGTCCAGGTAATTGATTTTTCTTTTTCTTTATGGTCAAAATTGAAAGAAATACAGTCTAACATACGGTAATTGGAGGGAAAATGCGTATTGCGGTAGCAACATCATTAATTTAGCTGAAAAATTGAACGGAGTACCAAAATTCTAATAAGGTTGTTCTTGTCTACTAAAATTGGACGATACCAAACTAGTGTATCAAAATTGGAACTGTCTTACTATAGTGTATAGAAAAATAAAAAAAAATTCCCGCGAACAGCCCGACATCTTTAAAAGCAAACCATCCATGTGTGTGTGTATATATCTATAAACAAACAAACACAAAGACACACATAGAGGCATGCACACACATAGATGGTTTGTTTTTATAGATGGCCCGATAGATAATTGATTGAGCATCGATCATTTGGGCTGACACGATTACTTATGGATAGGTCTGATTACTTATGGATAGGTCTCTGAATGACATGCTAGCGTCACTTTATCAACACATGGAATTTCCCACACATTTTATCCTTACTCGTGCGCAAACTGGAAGGCTTCCCAGTTGGTCACCTTTCATAAAATTACTCCATAGCGAGTACGCTTTACTTTGGAGTTCTTATGGATAAATTTCCGAAAATAAATATACAACTTGTTTGTACGAGTAGCGTTCTCAATACCTTTAAACTCTCTAAAACTTAACTTGAAACTTTAGGGCATTTCATTCAACCTCTCTTGAATTGTGCGTCATCGCCGCCTCACCTTGGAACGGACCAACTGTCCACCCCTTGTAGGTATTAGTTTGGCACGACTCTTATATCATTTGTAATGATCCGACCACTAATAGATCGAGCCTGGACCTTTTGAGACAATATGATTACTCATTGTGACTCTTGGTGATATCTTGTGGCCCGAACCAACACGTCTTATCCCGCACCCTTTGTCCCCACTCGTGCGCGAACTAGGAGGCTTTACAGTTGGTCACCCATCCTAAAATTGATCTAGAGTAGGCACGTTTATCTATGAAATTCTTCTGAATTAATTACCGAAAAGAAAGGTGCACCTTGTTAGTAAGAGTAGTGTTCTCAATCCATTTAAACTCTTTGAAACTGAACTGGAAACTTGGGGCCTATATATATATATATATATATATATATATATATATATATATATATATATATATATATATATATTCTTCTCATGTTTTTCTTTGTTTTTATTACTTTCATGATTATGTTTTTCAATTCAAACTTTTCTATCGTTTACTGGTTTAGTAATTTGTCATTTTTGGAATCACTAAAAAAAAAAAAAATGACAACACCAACTGCAAATTTTGTTGGTAGAAGTGAAATTTTGTTGATGTTAAAATTTACCAACTAATTTTTTCTAATGGATAATCTGTTGTGATAGTAGCTAGGGCTATGCAAAAATTCCTCCCGTCCGACCCACCCGTGCATACCGCTGCCTTTTATCCGAACCCGCCAACTATTTTTTTTGTAAAAATTTTGGTGGGTTAAATTTTTATAACCCGCCTTTGGTTGGTGGGTAGCGGGTAAGATAAGTGCAATCCGTAATCCACCCACCTTAATATATAGTACTCACTCCATCCCATAACAAATGTCATATTTTGACCTTTTGCAGTTAACATTTTTCAACTTTAACTTCGATTAAATCTTATACCATTAATGTAAAATGTTCAATTAAATTATATCATCAAACTTTACTTCATAAAGTTTCATTATATAATTTAATCGAATATTTTACATTTATGGTTTAAGATTAAATCGGAGTCACAGTTAAAAAGTTTTGACTGAACAGTCAAAATGTGACATTTGTTATGGGACGGAGGGAGTATGTATGTATGTATGTATGTATGTATGTATGTTTGTATGTATGTATGTATGTATGTATGAATTTAAGTCTAAGGCGACCCACCCGGCTAGATAAGTTGCATCTCGGATTTTGTTGCTGAGTATAGAAATAGTCCATGTTAGAATATGTATATATTTAAAGTAGATTCCTAATTAGATTAGAATACTTGGATTCCTAATTAGATTAGAATACTTGGCTATTAAGCAATCACATTGTATAAATACATGTACTCATTATTGAATCAATACACAAGATTATTATCTTACATGGTATCAAGACCTAAATTCTGTCCCCTCCGCTGCTAGCTGTTCCCGTTCGGCGCCCATCTTCTTCTTCTACGCTCCCCTTCCTGTTTCGTCAGCCTCACGTGGAAACAGCCCTCCTCTACCTCTATTCTTCCGGCCTCACGCCCCCTTCTTTCCCGAACAGCTCCTCGTCTCCACCATGTCTGAATCATCCAAGTTTCATCCGGCTCTCTCTATCACCAACGTTCGATCACTAATCCCTATCACGTTGGATACTGAGACAAGCCTCTATCATTCTTGGGTGACGTTATTCCAGGTTCAAGCACGGGTGCATAATCTTATGCATCACATCCTACCACCGACGGAAGAGGCCGACATCGCCAAAATCAAGGCTCTCAAGGAAGCCGATGTCGATCTCTATAATCGACTTGATGCCGTCGTTTTACAGTGGATCTATGCGACCGTCTCTTCCGACCTCCTTCATGCCATTCTTGTCAAGAATGACACGACTGCTGCTGCTTGGTCCCGTCTTGAACAAATCTTCATGGATAACAAAGGTTCTCGAGCTACTCATCTAGAGGAAGAGCTCGCAGACGTCCGCCTTGACAACTTCTCTTCTGCCGAGGCCTATTGCAATCACGTCAAGTCCCTTGCCGATCGACTTGCCGACGTTGGTATTGAGGTTTCTGAAAGCCGTCTAGTTCTACGTCTTCTCAGTGGTTTAACTGAAGCTTATTCCGGAACTGTTGACTATATTCAAAATCATTATCCTCTACCTTCTTTTGAGAGTGTTCGCTCTCGTATAAAGCTCATGGAGCTGCTCAAGCATCGTGCACAAAGAGGCGGTGGTTCGCCTCTTAGCTTCTTCTGGTGGCCATAACTCTGGAGATACCTCTGACACTGTCATCCCATCCTCTTCTTCTATTTCTTCTGGCAGGTACAACAACACCAAGAACAAGAAGAAGAACAACAACAGAGGCGGTCCAAACCGCAAAGGCAACACCACATACGGGCAACCTCCTGGAGCTCCTCCTCACCGATGGCACGGCGGCCCACTCCTCAATGGCGACGTCTGGCTGGCCACAACAATGGGCCCGCCATGCCCTTCCCCACGGCCCCATCTTTGAAAAGTGAATATCGCGGTGTTGCTAATGTTGTTTCCGAATCTTGTTGGCCGCAATTTGCTACTCGAGCGCACTTTCCGGTTCATAAAGCAACGCTAGTTTAATTTGACAATGTTAGAGACATTTACTTGTCCTAATCGATCCGACATCAACGCCGAAGCACATAGAGATGGATATACACTTCGTCCATGAAAAGGTTGCAATGGGTGAAGTTCGAGTCTTACATGTACCCTCGTTATTGTCAGTTAAACATTTTCACTAAGGGCCTTCCGAAGATTCTCTTTGATGATTTTTGTGACAGTCTAAACATTCGCCAGCCTCCCGTTTTAACTGCGGGGGCATGTTAGAATATGTATATATTTAAAGTAGATTCCTAATTAGATTAGAATACTTAGATTCCTAATTAGATTAGAATACTTGGCTATTAAGCAATCACATTGTATAAATACATGTACTCATTATTGAATCAATACACAAGATTATTATCTTACAGTCCAAATGAGCCTAGAGCTCTTCTCTTTAATCACTCTTTCGTCTTCATTTTTGCGTTCATCACTCGTCCTTCTTAACTTCTGTCATTTGTTCAAGAAAAATAATACAAGTTAGCAACTTCTTGGATCAACATTTCATCCATTACTGCGTCAAAATCTTTAAAATGAAGTAAATAAGGATAACTACTTTAAAAGAATCACTACACTCATTGTTCGGAACATGCCCCTTGTTGCTAATATTTTTTTCTTGCACATAAACTTCTGCACAAGTTCCAAGTTTTTACAACATCCATTTTTGGCTTTATTCACCCGCCAATCCGTCCATGACCACTCGAACATACGGGTTAGAAAAATATTCTACTCGCCTCGATTTGTAATTATAATCACCCGCCATAGGTGGGTCGTTTCATTTTTCGTAAATACCCGCCCGCGCACCCCTAATAGTGGCGTTGGCAATTTAGCAACATAATATAATTTGATTTATGAATTTGTAACGTAATTAATTTGTCGGTAATTAATTGAAAAAAAATCAAAATAATACTATAATAACTAATTGTTGTCAATGTGATTTGAATCTTCTTGAAGGTTAGTAACTTGTTTTCTTACAACTACAAAAACTAAAACTATATTAATTAATATGGAAAAAATATATTCTTGGCTTAACTTTAATTTATTCACTATTATTTGCTCGTAATAACACTCATTCTTCAAATTACGCAAATTATGTTTTACCGTGTTGACAGGTACTTGATGAGACGAGTGTCGTTGAATGAAAACGTTCACCAACACATTCACAAAAATTCAATATTTATAAAGCGAAAGCCTACAAATCCACAAGAAAACAGTTTGGTATTGTAGAATGTTGACTCGGAGGACGCTTGGCTTAGGAACTAGTAAATCAAGACACAAACTCGAATTTTGGTGTTGGATTTGACAAGAAAGTAAACAAGATGCTTTTGGAGCTGCTTTATGACAAATCGTTGAGAGCTTCAGAATGATGCAAATTTGAAATCGATTTTGAAAGCATTAAAAATTGTAAGAGCGCGAGAAATGAAAAAAGTTTTAAAACATTGAGAAAATGGTGTAAAGGATGCTCAACCTCCCTCTAATGCAATGATTGTGACTACTTAGTTCTATATGTAAGTGTGTTCCAAGAAGGGGACGCAGGTTACACGAAAAAAAACCAAGTCACAATTAGTAAATACGCCCCACGTGTACCAATATCCAACTCAATGTCACATTTGACTAGCGAACCAATTACAGATACAGCCAACACAAGTGGTGATACTAAAAATATTTCATCATAAAGATAAGCATAAAGTGCAATACAGATGAGTTTGGTGGTTCGCCTTTACGAAAAGGTTTAGCTACTCATGGCAAGAGTAGTAACAATGCAATAAAAGTAAATGAATTCGAGAAACGAGGATGATGATTTCTTTGGTCTTCTATGCTGATGATGGCTAGGGTTCTTTGTTCTTCAATGGTTGACGGCTAGGGTTTTAAAGATGGTGTAATGGTACCGAAAAAAATAAAATACAAGAATTAATGATACTTATTTTTTTATTTAGATATGTTCTTTTTTAACAAAAGGCAAAAAAAATTAAGTTACTTATTAGTCGATTTTGAAAACTTTAAGAGAAACCCAAAGCAATTTCTCCCACCCTTCACTCTTGTCATTTGAGCGTCTACTTGATTATGCATTGGAGAGTCAACTACAAGGAAGCAAAATAAAGAGTGGTGAGATAAAACTCAGTGAGGTTCGTGCACGTGTAGTGAGTACAAAGTAGTTAATAGGAACACTGTAAAATCAACAATATAATAAAGGCAAATGTTCAATCCAGAAGACGAAAGAAGAACAAACAAATTTCCTTGCCGCCCGCCTTATTTCTCCCAATTGCCCTTTTAACTCTCTACAGATGATTAATCTGCCAAACAATACCCTGCAAACGTTTAGGGGTGAAATCCTACGACCCTCCAAGACCTCAGCGGCTTCTGCCTCGCGTCAAGGGGAAATAGGCTAAGGCTCTCCATGAATAAATCGATAGACACAACTACCAAGCCTACTCACGAGCAACCTCAACCGAAAATAAACAAAGCCAACTTCCAACAATCAACCGAGTAACCAAAATCGAATTTTAGTTGAGCCTAAAATTCTTAGGACAATGTTTTCACTACGATAGTTAATATGTCACATATATGACGTACATTGCGGAAGCATGAAAAATAAATGAATAAATAGAAAAACATAGCAAGTCATTAAATCTTCCAGGTTTTCGCAAAGGGGTTTTAAGAACACTCACCTAGCAGCTTACTAGCGAAATCGGGACTGGTTACCCTGATAAATAAATAACTTCTAATGAATAATCGAACAAAGCAAAAGTTACTACCCAAACCCCAATCTTAGAGTAAGCAACAAATAGATTTTTAGTTCTACGCATCAACACCAGTAAGAACACCAGTAAGGAGTACACAAACTGTCTAACCATAATCCCTAAGCTATCAATACGATTAACACAAAGATATTCATGCACAAGTAACCAAATATACTTGTTGCACCTTCAAACATGATTTTCTATATTAAAAGTTAACTATCATTTATCAAGGTTTTAGCAAAACAGTGGTACGGTTTTTGAAAAATTGCATCATAGACAAGAGTATAATTAAAAAGGACAACTCTTACAATTCTTACTATAAAAAAGTAGTGATCTGTTGACTCAGTTCAGTAGAACCATGTAATCTTAAGTGACTAATTAATAAAGTGAGTAATTAGTATAGTAACAAACTTGTAGCGCCCTGAATTTTCAAAGACGAATTATGAATAATATGATACGTGCTAGAGCGTGAGCTTTTAAAATCGGCGAATTTGACTTGTTAAAATATAAAACATTACTAGACGCATTACGCGTCAAAAGACTTGATATGAAATTCTTGATACTAAACCGTGAACTAATATAATAATGCAGCGGAACTTTAATATCGTAAAAGCTTTGATACAAAACTCTAAATACATGAAACTGAAAATGGTAAAGACGCTTCTGGTAAAGATCACTGCTCTGGCACGCTCCATTCCGATCAGCTGGGCTTCAAATACTTAAAATTGATATTTAGAAAGGGATCAGCCGTGACCACTGGCTGAACAAGCTCCATGCACGTGCCATGACCTAAAGTTCTATCTTCATGTCTTTTAAATCTATTAGTCTTTCTTAATGCAATGCAACTTAAGACTTGACATGACTCTAAACACTTAACACTTGAACTTGTTCTTCTTGAAAACTCTTAACTTGACCTTGAACTTGAAATTTATATTGAAACGTCTTAAAAACATAACATGATCGCGAGCTCACTTGGCATCGTAGGTTCCTATCCTGGCCCATGGTGGCTATCTGCCGGCCTCAGGTCACTTTCGTGGCCCTATCCGTTGAATAAATAAAAACTGACGGCCTCAGGACCTTGGTCCCTATTCGCTGAACATGAACTAGTAACTGCGCCACAAATACCAAGATATTCCCCTACGAGCCCCTTTAATTATCTTTAAACCTTGAAGCTTATTTTACTTTAAACCTTAACATCTTATTAAAGTGAATGCATGCTTTTAAACTCTAAACTCATGAATAAATGAACTATGGTGTGTGCATAAAGATCATATAATTAACATCATATCATGATCATATATATATATAAGAACATTATACTGAAATGATACTAAATATTCAGTAGTATACCAGGCACTCCAGCAAGAACTGAAAGATAAAGAGGTTTATATCTTCACTGGCCATAAAGTTATGGTGCTTTGCCAACTTATTCATAATTTGCTACTAACTAATAGCAACCAATAATATAAACAAGTTTACCATGTAAATCACTATTCTCCAACTGTCCAGGTTACTGGCGGCACCAAAACTAAAGTAATAGTACAAATCCACTAATCACTCAATTGTCGAATCATAATCATCATCCTAATTACAATCATCATCACATCCTGGAGAACTGAACATGTGTATGTATTTGTCATCAAATAAACGATAATTAACATGAAGCAGATTCAAAATAGTATCAGCACATGATAATCACAGAGAACAAGATATAGTTTTGCACCGTAAAACATAACTCAACCAACAACTCTATGAATCACAGATAACTTGCAAAGATTACATATCATAGCATAGATGACAAATCACATAATCTTAAATGAAACTTTAGGGAAACTTCAATCAATTTCATATCGTAACATAGATAATAACTTAAACACGCAAGGTTTACATCATACATATAAACATTTGTGATGCAAGTCCTAAGGGAACTTGCCTTGGTTAAAGCATTAACAAAGAAAACACGAGTAAGCATGATGATCCCTTTTCAGAAATCCAAACCATCCTCAACATGCACTTCGACTTGTAGCAAATAATGATTTGAATGTAGGAGTATGATGAATCCATCTCCTGGATAAAGATGAAGGGCATAACGTGGTCTCACCCGAAAGGTCGGTGATTCCTTTTGTAAAGAGCAGGGAAACGTGTATATACAAGGGCTGGAAAGAGTGATGAGTTTCTGTAACTCCTGCCAACCTTAATTGAGAATTAATTAAGCTTAATTGTGAGTCCAAGATAGAATTGGGTTGGTTTTTAAAATTAAAAGGTAGTCCACTGGACATGATTTATGCACATAATATGGGCTTGAATTAAAGGGGGAGTTGGTCCAACAGACAAGTTAAACGAATTTGGTGCTCTTTGGTGCTCATGTTCGTGCTGAAACGTACTAATTCGAATTACGAATTTTTGGGCTGTTACAAGTAGTGTGCGAAATCATAATTATACTACTTACCTCACCATATAAACGAACGAAGAGAAACAAATTTACATATGAACAAATTCATGCACCTACAATCATGGACTACTAAGCAACAACCGTGAATATCATCATCTACTATGTTCACACAAAGTAGTTATAGAAAAGAGACCATGCAAGCATAGATCATAAGCAATTAACACACCCCAATTATCCTTAGTATATGTATAACCAAGGAACTAAAGGTAAGGACAGAGATTGTTGGTCCAGATAACGGCAAAGGAAAATACTGGGGGTGGTTGAATAGTCTTTACAACTTTTGTCGATAAACACAATTTCTCGGATATCGTGAAGATATCGATACTTAATTCGAAAGCGGAAGACTTTTACATGATAAGTGCGACGTGCTCAAAGATATAAAGTGTTTAAATACTTAGCGGGATAAAGAGCGATAAGTAAATTGCTGAAAGTAAATAACGCGTCTTTTATAGTGGTATTTGAAGGTGGCGTAATCCTTCAACTAATCCACTTCGGCCTTTCTCAAACCTGGAATCCACTAAGACAGAGAATTGAGTTCGCCTTACAAATATCTTCTCTCGATTCCTAAATACACTAGGTTCCCAACCAAGTGTTCCCCCTGAGTTATTCCCCGGCTCCCAGCCAAGTACTTCCTATACTCCGAAACCTTTGAGTTGTTTCATAGTTTCCCAAACTAAGTACTTCCTATGCTCAGTAACCTTGGAGTTATTCCTTAGTTTCCCAAACTAAGTACTTCCTATACTCCACGCCATTTAAGGTGTTGGTTATGATGGTTTGTCAGATGAGTAGTCTTACTAACTTTTCAGTTATTTGAGAATACTCTATAGAACAAGAATCACTTAACACACTTCACAATGTGTGGTGATATTTCTTTACTGACCCAAGTCTATGTTAAATGTTCTGGAGAATGAAACTCAGATACTTGATCTTTTGATTCAACTTCTTCACAGATAGCAATGCTTGTTAAGGATTAGGACACTTAGATCTTTCGTGCTACTTAGAATTCAAGAGCTTATTCGCAACTGTAAGCAAAAGAGTAAGTAGGTTGAAGGCTTGTATACTCGAATGAATAAGTTCGTTCTGTGTGTAAGTTCAAGGTGTTCAGTGTGTGTTTCAATCATTCTAAGTGGTGATATTTATAGTTGAATTTGAAGCCACTTGAATAGTATCCGTTAGGCTCAATTCAAATTCAAACTATTGATATCTGAAAATAGTACTCTAGAAGACGTTGTTTCTTTTCAGAGATTTCCTCTTTTGTTCAGATGTCTAATGGGCTCAAATTATTGCTTAGAAAACAAGTAGTAAGCAGTTGTTGTAGACTGACTATGCTAACCACAGGATCGTTCGCTAAGGAACCAAGTAAGCTACCACAACGGTTTGAAAGCAAACAATTACTTGTGAAAATAGATTGATTTGTCAGTTGGTTGTTTCTAAAAACTAGAATAAGATAAAGCAAATAAAGGTTTTTAACAGTGAGAGAAGATGAACACAGTAGTAATGCTCAAGTAATGTTAATTCGTTCTAGGGCAATCATTCATATTTGTCACACGATCGGCATACATCAATCAATCAATCAATCCAATTCAACCAATCGTTATTTGAATATTTCAAACTAGAGTAATTGTGGGTTGTCAATCCACGATCCTTAACCGAAAACGATTTTGAAAGTCTTGAACTAGCTTATTGGATTGAAGGTTTTACGAAGATTTTGAACTAGACGAACCTATATGAGCAATTCTAACCCTAGAAGCGAATATGCAAGACTATCACATAACTACCGTGTTCGGAGTGATTTAACTACTCATGAGGGAAGCAAAGATGAAAGAATGCATCGTATAGATTACGCAAAGCATAAACATGGTGATAATCGCATGCAAGATCATACAATTCGATAAACAGAAGAAAACACGAATTGAAGATAAAGAATAGAGAGTTATCAATAATTACCAAGAATTCGACCCCGATAGTTCTTACAAGAGGTAAACCAAGCTCTAAAGATCAATCAATCAATGTCAAAACCTAGTTCTAGGAGCTTTTTCTATGTAAAAATCGAGTATAAGAAGTTATGGCCAAGGAAGACCTAATTCTAACCTAAAAAGGAGTTTTTCTGCTGAATCTGTGAAGTTATACGCAAATCTCATGCGGTGAGGAAAATAGCTACTTGGCCAGAAGACCTTTATTTAAACCCCAAATTGCTCTCGCAAAATCTCGCCGTGGCGAGAATGTCATTCGTCGCGGCGAGCTTAAAACTTCAGTAACTTTTGCTACAAACAGAATATGGCCATGCTTCAAAAACGAAAGTTGTAACCCTTTGAATTATATTTCCGTGGCCACCGAGCTCAGGGCAATCGGACATAATATGAGAGAGTTATGGCTAAAATGGCTAGACTGCTCCGTAAAACTTCACTTTTGCAAGCTTCGCTAAAACGGCTCTCAAATCTTCGTCTGAACTCCGAATCAATTTCCCTTTTCGCCCAATTACTCTTCATTCAGAGATCTATAACCAATGTCTTCACTCCGTTTTCACCTTGGGGACCAAATAACACAAAAAATCATACAAAACACAAACAAAGTACCAAAGCATAAAAACGTACAAAAACACTATAAAACTAAGGTCAAAGACTAACAAAAGACCGCTAAAAAGGACCAAATGAGACGTTAGAATATTGTCTCATCAAAATCCCCAAACTGAATCTTTGCTCGTCTGCGAGCAAACACACAACAAAATAAAAAGAACCAGACTCTAGACAACGACACACAAGAACACATAAACGAGTCAGACTTCCAAGTGACCGAACTACCATTATAGCGTTAAGTTCACAAGATGCAAAGGTTTGTACTCAACCAACCTTGGCGAAATAGTGCACAAAAATCACCTTAAGAGAGTGTTGGTCCAGATAATGGCAAAGTAAAAGACTAGAGGGGGGGGGGGGTGAATAGTCTTTTTAAAATTTTATCGATAAACACGGTTTCTCAGATATCTGTGAAGATATCTGATACTTAATTTCAGAGAGCGGAAGACTTTTCTGTGATAAGTGCACGTGCTCAGCAAGATAGGTGTAAATACTTTGCAAGGTAAATAAAGCAAGTAATAAAATGCAGAAAGTAAATAACACAAGTCTTTTTATAGTGGTATCTGAAGGTGGCGTAATCCTTCAACTAATCCACTTCGGCCTTTCTCAGACCTAGAATCCACTAAGACAGATAATTGAGGTAACCTTACAAGTATCTTCTCTCGATTCCTAATTACACTAGGTTTCCAACCAAGTGTTCCCCCTGAGTTATTCCCCGATTTTCACAGCCAAGTACTTCCTGTACTCAGAAACCTCTTTCCTGGAGTTGTTCCTTAGTTTCCCAAACTAAGTACTTCTTGTACTCCACGCCGATTAAGGTGTTGGTTAAGGTAGTTTGTCAGGTGAGTTTCTTTAATAACTTGTTCAGTTATGCAGATAGCTTTGAGAATCAAGTATACTTAATACACTTTGCAATGTATGGTATCTTGTTATTTACTGACCCAAGTCTATGATAAGTGTTCAAGAGAATGAATCTCAGATATGAAATCTTAATTCAACTCTTTCACAAATAGCAATGCTTGTTAAGGATCAGGACACTTAAAACTTTTGTGCTACTTAGAATCAAGAGCTTTGGTCGCAACAGAAAGCTTGAAAGAAAGTAGTGTGCTTGATAAAGCTGGTGTGAGAGTATTCAATGTGAGTTCAGTGTTCTAAGGTGTAAGTTCTGTGTGTGTTCTCAAGCAGTCTAAGTGTTGATATTTATAGATGAATTTGAGTGCCGTTTGAATAGTATCCGTTAGGCTTAAATCAAATTCAAACTATTGATATCTGAGTATAGTACTGTAGTACGTTTGTCTTCTTCTTCTTCAGAAGCTACCATTTTTGTTTAGACATTTCTGTTCGTGCATTCAATGCATTGTACTATACTTTGTCCTGTAGTGCCAACGGAACTATGCATTGTATCATAGATCTTATACTATCAGAGTTCTCTGAAGCCTTGCACGTCCTTTTCCAGAGATTATCACAACTCCAGATACCACTTGTTGAAACAACTTGTTATAATATATTTCTTTTTAGAAACATAGTTTATGTCCAAGGTATCTGAGTGTAAATATCTTGTGGGCACTTTCCTCGTTTCAGAAACCTTTTATTTTTCAGATATCTTTTGCAATACTGTTTATTTAAAAACGCCTGTGTCTTCAAGATATCTGGTCATAGGTATCTGAAAACCCCTGTCTTCAGCAATCTTGTGCAGTCTTCAAATCTTGAAATTCGTTGAACTTTTCCTGCTGGATGCCTTCTTCTTGGTCTTCTTTAGAGGAATAAAAATTACATTTAGAGACCTTACATCCTATACAAGATTTGCTAGACTATCATACTTAGTGAGTTTCCTCTTTTACAGTGTTCAAGTGAACCAAGAGTACTAACCACCTTTCTGAGCTAAGATAAGTCATTAGCTTGCTGATCAAAATCTAAACAGATATTCCTAACAAATTTCCCCCATTTTGATCAGTCAACGATGACTATCTGACCTATTACAAATCTGGATGAGGAAACAATCCATCACTTAATCATTTCTTATGATCTTTCAATTCATATAATTAAGTGCAGAAAGTAAACATCAACCAAATCACAAGGTGTGATCTTTGCTGACAAGTTATCTTTTATAGATTGATATCTGAGAGTAGGTTCATCAGATATGTTACAATGAAAGTTCAGATAACTTTTACAAGATAAAACAACAATAAGGTACAGTCAGCAAGATAAAAAAAAATTACATAGTAAATTAGGACAACAGGATTAACCAAGCTCCAAGTGAACATCCTAACAAATTAGTCTTCAAGTCTTCAAAATCTTCATGTCTTCAAAACAGTTTCATGGATCAATCTGCAAATTCCCTATCACCAAACCTTCTTATATCATCAGAGTAGTCATAGAGAAGAGTTAAATCATCATCTACGTGTCTCGGCAAATCCACAGACTTCTTTGTAGGTTTTGGTAGGATTTTCTAAACAAAATGCTTGACCCAGATACTTTCTCCATATCCGAGCATGCACAATCTTGATGTCGATAGCTTGAAATAATCATAAATGATCCTCGGATATTTGATGTCACCTGGTATTGTTCTTCATCCATGTAGAAGGACTCATGGTTCCACAAAAGTCTTGGCCTTGTGCTGTTCCAATCAGTTAGAATTTTGTGCACATCATCGGCTTTCCATAAGGACATTCATCGAGAGGTCCTTCTTCATGGCTTTATCCTGTTGATTACTTAAAAATCGACGATTCTTGATGTAGGCTTTGTTAATAAAAAATGGTTTGTCTTTTCTCCATGCCATGAGTTGTTTATGGATTGGTTCTAGAAACCTTGAATTTAGCAGTAAATGTTTGAGTTCCAGAATCCAGTAGCCATTTTTCTGATTTATGCACCTGTAGACAGAGGAGTTGTTGTCAGTCTTCACATACTCAATTTTGGCTTCTTCTGGCCTGAGTGGAAGTTGACTTTTTCTCTTTTCAGCTCTTAGTCTATTCCTCCTTTGCCTTGAATTTTCCCTTGGGGGATTACTTGAAGAACCACCCTGGATAAGCTTGGTATTTCCAGAGGGTGTTTTACCTGCCAAAGGCTTTGCAGCTATGGGCTCAGTTAGGCTATCAATTTTTCTTTTTCTGTGAAGAGGAGCTTCATCTTCATCAGTCTCTTCATCATCATCATCAAGATTAATTCTTGTGAAAATTTTACAACCTTCTTCATTGCCCAGGGATTTGATTTAGCCTTCTTCTTCTTCTTCAGAAGATTCTTCAATCCCTTTTACTTGTCTTCTCCTTGGAGCCTTGGTACTCCTTGGAGGTCTTTTTGCCATGGCCCTTGTTACCATTGAAGTTCCTTCAGTTGGTTTCTGGGAAGTAGCTACTATTTGCCAAGCAGCTTGACTTGAGGAGGGCTCATTGATTCTGAGTGGTGGTTGGGAAGTTTTCTTGTTTCCTCTTCCTCTCTGAGCAGCACCGGCTCCAGATTTCTTCTTATATCCTTCTCCTTCTCCCCATTCCCCCTGACTTTGAGGTCCAGAGTTGTACAATCCTTCCCCCTTAGTCATTGTTGGCTGACTAAGTCTCATAAAGGATTCTGAGAGAGACTCAAAATGTCCTTGTAAGTAGTTATAGGCAGTGACCAACTTCTGAAGTTCAGCTTTGAGCTCCTGATTTTGTTTGATAAGTCCATTCTCCTCATCAGTGAGCTCTGCCAATGGGCCTTGAATAGCATCTGCTTTTCCAGCAGCATAGCTAGCCTCTTCAAAGGCTTTTGCAGCCAAGTTTTGGTCATCATCCCTAACCATGCCTAGATCTTTCTGAGCAACGACCAGACTGGTTATTCTCTGAGTGATGAGCTCAGTGAATGTCTTCATTTCTGCAGGGATTGATGCAATGGCGGCTTTATCTTGAGAAGACAACTCCTTTTTCAATTTAGCCAGTACTTGATATATGTTCAAGTATTCATTGGAGTTGACATTTGGCAGCTTGCTGAATATTTCAGGAGCAATCAACTTCCTTTTCAAATGAGAAACCGCTAAGTGTTCATTGCGGTGTTCTGCCAATTTCTTTTCTTTTTCATCATCTGAGTCATCAGCCCAGTGATCTTCATCCTCTTGGACATTTTCAAGATTTTCTAGGCCAGCAACCATCTCAGAGATGGGCTTCTTTCCTTTTAGTGAGGAGGATGGTATATCTTTTGAGGGTGATGCAGCCTTAGCATCATGCTTTTCTTCAGATACTTCTTCAGTATCTAGCTCATTAGCAATGGCATTTACAACATTCTGGATCTCTTTAACCTCAGAGTAAGCTACCATTTCTTTCAAGTATTGATCTTGAAGATTATTAAGCTTATCTCTGGATTTAACTAGCTCTTCTTCCAGTTGAAGATGGAGCTATTGTTCTTCTTCCAACAGTTGTTTGAGTTGAGCAACTCTGGTTTGTGTATTCAATATCTTCTGAGTTGTTTCATCAGCGTGCTCAACTACTTGTTCAGTAGTGTCCTTTTGTTGTTGGGAAGATGGATGGGTAGATTTCTGAGGAGATAGAGGAGGGGATTTATGTGATGTCCTCTCAGTGTGCTTTTCAGCAGCTGAGTCATTGTTTCCTTGTGGAATCCCTCCTGCCCCTGGTGCAGGGGCATCATCATCATCTTTCTTATCCTCATCCTTGTGATGGTCAGAAGGAGGATCTTCATAATTATTCTCATCAGTCTCCTTCTCTTCTTCATCTTCAGAGACCAGATTGATCACTTCTGGAATAGTGATCATTTGCCCATTTACCTTCTCTTGTTCAGAGGGTATGCATTGTAAGGTCTGGGGCAAAGTAGGCTTGAATGCCATCTGCATTCTGGTCTGACCATCTACGTTCTCAAAAGCTTCTATGAGCTTGTGTGCAGCTTCTTTGATAAAGTCCTTATACATCAGAGTAGCAAAAGGAGTACTGCTCTGTTGGGAACGTAGCATGGACATAATTCTCCAAGTCAAAAGCCTTGACTCTTCTCAATTGGTGATCAGTCACCTTTGTTAATTCAGTCAGATAAGAGCTTCTGAGCTTTTGCCACTTTCTGAAACACCTGAGATGTTTCTTGAGTGTGTGGTTCTTGAAGAATGCAAGAAGGTCTTCTGTTGAGAATGTAGAAACCTTTGGCACACTTGTTTGAGCCTGAAAGAAAGAGGTTTGAGTTGGATTCAAAACTTTTGTAGATATCTGAGTATTTTTGTAGTTAGGTTTCTGAGTTACTTGAATGAATGCATCAGGCTCAGAGACTTGTACTACTGAGGTAGGGGGTTCCTCAGATATCTTGTTGTGAGGTGGGGACTTGGAAGTCTGGTCCTCATCAACCTTTCTTTCTACTTGAACCAGAGATTGAAAACATAACACTTAGGAAATTTTATCAAGAAAAAAAATTTATTGACAATTCAGATATCTGAGAGGTCAATTACCTCCATTGGAGGCTCAGATACTTGTCTCTCAGAGACTTGTGCAGTCTCTGCAATCTTTTCTTGTGATGAAGGCCTTGATGCCTCATCAATTTCCATATGTTGTGAGGATTGAGTGGGCAGCTCCTCAGCAACTTCTACTTCTTTTTGAACCTGTTAAGTAGAATGTGTTAGTTTGAGAAAAATGAGCAGAGATTTGTTAGTTTGAGAAAAATGAGCAGAGAAAAATGTGTTAGTTTGAAGAATATAGATATCTAAATGAAATACCTTCTCTGCAGAAGGTTCAGATACTTGTTCCTCAGAGACCTTGGAAGTCTCTGGATTCTTCTCTGAAGAGATAGACTTTTCAGTCTCTTCATTTTTCTTCTCAGTTGGAGCCTATTAGAAACAAACACTTATTAATCAGGTGTATAAAGTACATATCTGAGTTATATCTTAAGGGATTATTTTCTACCTGTGAGACAGGCTCCTGTTCCTTAAGTGGTGAGGCTATGGAAGCCTCCTTCTCAGATTCTGAGGTAAGCTTTGCAACTTCCTCTTGTTGTTGTGTTTCTAAATAAGCCTGTAACAAAGAAATTATAATAAGTAACAAGATTTAGGCATAAGTTATCACAAGTAAAGAGTTAAACCATTCAGCTACCTGATCTTTGTCAGGCTGACTGGTCTCTGGAACTTGCAAAGTTTCCATGCGTTGGTCTTGTTGTTCTTGGACCACTTCTTTGTTGTAAGTTTGAGGTACTTCAGACCTTTCCGAAGTATGCAACTCAATTGTCTCCCTTGGTTGATCATTCTGAGTAGATGTCTCAGTTTGATCCCTCTCATTGAGTTGGGGAACATGCACTTTTGCAGGATTTTCTTCAGCAAGGAAAGATGCTGGTATCTGTAACTCAAGTACCATTTCATTGATATCCACATCATTGTTGTGGTTGTTGTGCTTGAGACAGACTTTTGAGTGTTGAAGCGATGGCGGTATCCTCCAACACTAGAGTATCGATCATCGAGCATCTTGATATGCTTGATCTTTCTTGCTCGATGGTGTAATTTTTCCTTGACCTTGGACACGATTCTTTGCTTGACAACCTTGAACAGTGCTTGTTGACAACTTTGTGGTGTAGGTTTTTCTTCAGATACCTCTACACTAGTTATTTTTTTCAGTAACCTTAGCCCTTTTTGATTTCTCTAGGACTTTAGATATGACCAAATCATCATCTTCATCGTTAGAGCTCTCATCAGCATTAGGAACTGATTGGTCCATAATCCCTGCGGTTTACGCATAGGGCTTGGTTTCTACCACTACTTTCTTTAGCGGTATTGATAAGTTCATCGACAGGATTTGGCGATGGTCTTGACATTTGAAGCACTTTCTCTTGCTGAGTCTACTTGTTCAGTAGTTGATACCTTTTTTGCAGCATTGATGAGTTCATCTGCAGTGGCGGCAGGTATCTGGGAATCGACAACCTCAATTAGTGTGCCTTCTGATTTGCCAGCAGACTTCTTTCATGAAGTTCTGGACTTCTCGGTCGCAACTTTTCCCTCATATACCTCTTCAGTCTTTCGCTTCTTGGAACCTTTCTGAGGTCCAGTAACCTTTTTCATCAAGTTCGTATACTCATATTTGTAAAGTAGGTTACTATTGGCTATGTCAGCCTTCTCTCTGAGCTCAATGCCAAGCTTCTCCAGCAAGTAGCATATCTTTAGACCATAACTCACTGTGGCCTTTGGCTCAGCAAGTCCCTTAGCAATTTTAGGCTCAAAGCCTTAAATCTTCCTTACAAACTTCATAAAGGCGTACTTGCCCCAATTTAAAGGGTTTTCCAGCCTTTTGTCTTGTTGTTGCAACAAGAACATAATCATCCAGCGTTCTTGTCTTATCTGGTCAGCACCTCCTTGTAGACCATCAAAGCATCTGTGAAGAATGCATGCCAACACATCCCAGTGAACCAACAGTTGTCTGGTTCTGATGTCAGCAAGTTTGAAATCAGTGGGTGTATCTTGTTTATCAGTGTCACATACACCACTGTACAGCTGTTTTACACCTTCAAGGAGATCTTCATCCTTGGTGTCTATTTCAAAATCCTTTCCAATATTTTGAAGATCAAACAACTTACAGAAAGTTGTTAAGTCCAAAAGGATTTCCTTTCCTTGGACCTTAGTTTTTTATAGACACTATTATAAACACAGGATATAATCCTGGAGTTGTTGTAGAATTCTAACACATCCAGTGAAGAAACTCCACTGGGAAGAGCAGATAGAAAACCCTTGATTTGTGCCTTTTCAAGCATGTCAAGAATCAGTTTCCTATCGGCTTGGTTTTCAAACTTGGTAGTGAGGTACTCCTCAATCATGGAACCACCCCAAATCATCCTGTGATTTGAAGTCCAATGATCAGGATTAAAGTCTCCTACCAATCGATTGTTTACTATAACCAACTCTAGTGCTTGCTTTTCATAAGTACCAGTGGTAGAAGATTGGGATATCTGGGTAGTTGAACGTTTAGGAGCCATCTCTTTATATAGTGCAAGTGTTTGAGAGTCTAAAAGAGATTTGGGTGAGAGATTAGTGATTCTTTGCAGAAAAACTAACAGATATTTGCAGAGGTTGAAGAATGGTTTTTGCTATTCTTGTGCAAGGCAAAATGTAGGATTAGGCGAAAGTGATTTCTTTTGCCAAAATCCTATATACATAGAAACGTAATTCTAACAAACATATACATACAAATTGGTTTTGTATGTACGTATCTGTGAATTTCAGTAAGGCGTGGGTAAAATTTTGTTCGGCATTGAATGCATACACTACCAAAAAAAGAGTTTTAGCGACAGAATTATCCGTCGCTAAAACTGGGCCGATCCGTCGCTAAATCCTCCAAAACAACCGTCACAATTTTTATTGGCGACGGATAGATATTTCATCGCTAAATAACGACGAACTGGCGACGGATTAATCCGTTGACCAGTCCGTCCGCATTGGCGACGGATTTCGTATCCGTCGCTAATTAGAGACGGAATTTAGCGACGGAAAAAAATCCGTCGCTAAATCCCAACACTAAGCCGGCTTAGTTCGGTTGACTTTTAGCGACGGATTTTCAACGGGCTAATTCGCCTTAGTTCGTGAATTTAGCGACGGATTTTTTCCGTCGCTAAATTCACTGTTTTAAATTTTTTTTTTTTTTTAATATTTCTGTATCACCTGTTTTTTCACATAATATAGTCATAGATAATATACCCGAAACAATTAAATTGCATTAATATATCCGAAATAATATAAATTATCTACAAATAATCCGAAACAAGAATTAGAAGGTGAAATAGTGTCAAATTATCCATAACAAGTCTGATGTAACTAAGAATAATCGGGAGGATAATCGGGAGGAGGCGGTGGGTGAGACTGGGAAGAGCTACTGAACATACAGGTCAAGCGTCCATCCATTTGAGCCATCTGAGCATTCCTCAAGCACTTGCTCGTAAATTGCCTTGGTCGCACTATTTCTGTTGGAAGAGTCATCATCTCGTTAACTTTTTGCTGCGTGTAGAGGTTAGATCGCGATCTGATCCACAGGACCTTTGAAAAGCTACGAGAACTCATGGAAGGCCCAAACTTCCCAATCCATACATTCGACCCTTCTTTGTCCATTGGGTTGACCTCGAACAAGATCTGGTCTTGCTCTTCAATTGGTGACTCATGACCGTCGATCATCCTCTCGTCCATCCTCCTCTCGACCTCACTCTGCCATTGTTGGTTGCATACGAAATGAGATGCAATTTTAGGAATCACTTTAAAATATTTAAATACATATGTTAACCTTAAGAAAAAGCGTGCATAATGCTCGACCCTCACGTCGATCCATATGACATTCTTGACTTAGCCTTCTTGAAGTGATACGAGCACTCTTGGTACATCTCTATTGGCATAAAAAACATATGTGCAAACAAGTAGTTAGTTGATTGAAATGAAAGCTAAAAGCGTATGTATCATATTCAAGTCATAAACAACATATTTACTAACCTCGATCCGTGATGCGTAACAACATTTCGCGACCCATAGTGATATGTCTGGCGATTGCCGTGCCATCATGCGGCTCGGACAAATGGTTTTATACATTCTTATGCGCTTGATCACGGGCGAAGGATCATTCGATCGTCAACCACAGTGCCCACTCGTCATCCCCCACCCAAGTTGGCTGCCTGCGTGTCTCCTTCATTTGGTAGACCATTTTCCTGTAGATGTCGGACCCTAAAGTCTCTAAAACGGTGTACAACTGGGACACCAGCGCATTGGGAATGAAATATTCCTTCTACAACAATTCCATTCAAAGTAAAAATTACACAAGTATAAAGAAAGATAACAATTTAAATATAACACTCAAATGAAACTGAAATGTAGTAGTTCTACAACAATTCAATTCAGTGGCTAACATACCACTCAAACAACACAACAAGTTCATAAATGGTGACTAACTCATCAAAACAAGCTCAGTGGCTAACAAACCACTCAAATTGTCCTAAAATTGCCTAACACAATGGTGACTAACATATCACCCAAGTTCAGTGGCTAACATACCACTCAAACAACACAACAACTTCATAAATGGTGACTAACACATCAAAACAAGCTCAGTGGCTAACATACAACTCAAATTGTCCTAAAATTGACTAACACAATGGTTACTAACATATCACCCAAGTTCAGTGGCTAACATACCACTCAAACAAAACAACAAGTTCATAAATGGTGACTAACACATCAAAACAAGCTTAGTGGCTAACATACCACTCACAGATATAGTGGCTAACATACCACACACATTAACACAATGATTAAAAGAAAAAAATAAAGCATTCATTGTAACATTTAAGCTTACACGCAGTTCGTCGAAGTAAAAGTGCTTCATCCGGTCCGGGACGTTTGACCACTTCTCGCCTCCCTGTCCCGGCATCTCCCGCCTCCCCCTGAAGATTTTGCCTAGTTTGTCCGAGGCATCCAGAGGTCAAAACCTGTTAATAATGAGACAAAACAAGAAACAAATATTCATTAGTAAAATCATGTAACATATATTTATCTTAAGTGTATGTTCTACAACTCCATAATACTTACTTTTTCCTGCCATTGGGGAACAACACCGGTTTCCCCTGAAATGTAGCACCGTCCGTCAACGTCAAGTACGGACACCCGTCAGAGGGGTAGTCACCAGGAGCTGAAGCCGTGTAGGCCGGTGGAGTCTCTGGTACCTGAGACTGGCTGCTGCTCCCCCCGATGTCGTTCCAACGAGTGGACTACCATGACTAGCTGGGGTACTACTAGAACCCGCTGGACTAGCACCCCTGAACCCGGGAGGAAGGTATGTGGACTTCAACATTTGACAGATATTAAAGTAATAATAATCAACAACTAATCATATATGCACAGAACAACTAAGCATACAATACACACATACCCTCGTCCTCATCGGCTATTGTTAAGTCTATAAATTGGTCTTCACCCAGGTCTATGAACTCATCATCAGCTTGTACAGGCTTTCATTTGTTTGATCGGCGACCTCTTCTTGATCTGAGTTGGTAATTGAATCGTCCTTATCAATGTACTCTACTACGAGGGGCATTGTATATGCATCATGACTAACCAGTCCGCCTTATCGCGTTTGAGGCTTGGATATTCAATAAACACCACCTGCCGTGCTTGAGTCGCCAAGATAAACGGTTCATACTTAGTACGATACCTCTTCCTATGGTTAATTTCTACCATCTGATAGAGCTCGTGTTTCTGCGTACCACTTGGAGTAGAATCATACGGTCGACATCAAGCGAAAGGTTCTTTTCAAAGGAAACCCCGGATATTCAAGTCGCACAATTCGTCTCAGGTTCCCGTAGAAATCATACAAATCATCAGTTGCATCTTGATCTTGCCCCCTGACACACACCCCAGAATTGCTTGTGGCCATGGCGGTGTTAGACTCAATTGTTTTAAACCTAAGGCCATTTACTATGTACGATGAGAATGTGGAGACCTTTCTGTTTGGTCCCTCTGCTAGAGATTCTAAGTAAGGACATGTGACTTTGTTGACAGGATTTCGTATGTACTCCTTGAACCAATCTGCAAATTTTGTTTCCAACTTCTCTTGAAGCAGTTGTTCAATTACGTCATCTGCCATTGTTGGATTCTTCTCTCTGAAAAGGCTGTGGACACGATTACATGATTAGATATATATAGTAGTTAGAAGTTAAAATCTATGTGTTAGCGTAAGAAAGCTACTGAACGAGCATAAATCTCCATAAATTTGTCAACTTGACCAGATTCGAGAGGACATAATATGTATGCGCCTTGACTCCTTATCAATCGACCATTCTATCTTTTCTTCTCCAATAGGTCTCCCGGAGACCCTAAAAATTGAAATGGAAACGTCATCATCCTCTTGAACTTCAAATGTATACTGCGTTTACGGGCGGCCTAGATCGTTAAATGGGACATGGTCCCCAAAGTAATAGGAAGCGAAGATTGCGGCTTCCTCTTGCGTAGGCATTGGCCATCGATCCCTCGAGCTTGCCTTTGTTCTTGACATACCTCTTCAATTTCCCAAGTACACCTTAATGCATATATGTTGATGTAACACAATGTACCTTGGGAAAATTCAGACTTTATAAGTAAATGATTGCCTTGATTACACACCTCTGGAATGGATACATCCATCGATACTGAACCAGTCCAACAAGCCTCGCTTCATGTGGGAGGTGAACCGACAAGTGCTCCATAGAATCAAAGAAGCTCGGAGGAAAGATACGCTCGAGCTTACATAGAATCAATGGTATGTTGCTTTCAAGATTTGCTAACACTACATCGTCAAGCACCCTTGAGGATAAATTCTTGAAAAATAAGCTCAGCTCGGTGATCGCAATCCATACAGGTTTAGGTAGCATTTCGAAATGCAACAGGAGAAACTCTCCATAAACACATGACAATCGTGGCTCTTCATCCCGTACATCTTTGTCCTCTTCACATCCACACACCGACTTTGAGGCGTAATTGTCGGGGAACTTCAATCCCCTCACCCAATCAAATAGTTTGTTCCTAGATTCAGTGTCAATTGTGTAGCATGCCTTGGGCCACTGCCCCTTATCATTCTGCTTTGTCAACTCGGGCCTTTTACACAATGTATCCAACTCGGCTCTAGATTTAGTGGTGTCCTTTGTTTTTCCGGGAATGTTGCAAATCGTGTTGAATAAGTTCTCGAACACGTTTTTCTCAATGTGCATGAAATCCAAGTTGTGACGTATAAGAAATTTGCTCGATAAGGCAAGTCCCAGAAGATGCTTCTCTTCTTCCATCCACAATTTTTGCTAATTTTCTCGTTATGCTTATCCGACCCAACTTCAGTCACTTTCATAAGACCCAAACTATCTATCTCCGCAAGTATTTCTGCACCAGTAAGTTGTCTCGGGGCGCCTTTGTTAACTACTTTATTTTTGAAGAATTGAGTCTTGTTCTTCCTGAATGTATGGTCATTTGGTAGAAATCTACGATGACAGTCAAACCAACATTCCTTTTCGCTCTCCTTCAGTCTAAATGCGTCAGTGTCTTCCATACAATGTGGACATGCATTAAAGCCCGCGGTTTTCCTTCCAGATAGCATGGAGTATGCAGGAAAATCACTCACGGTCCACAGTAATGCTGCTCTCAATGTAAAGTTCATCTTCTTTGACACATGATATGCCGGGATACCATTTTCCCACAACTCAATCAGCTCCTTGATTAGGGGCTGCAAGAACACATCCAGCTTCTGTGACGGATCATCTGGCCCGGGCACCAATACAGTCAAGAACATGAATGGTTCCTTCATGCACTTTCATGGGGCGGGTTATGCAGTGTCGATGGTAGCCAACAAGAGTACTTTCGGTCATTTCCAAACGGGTTAAAACCATCCGTACAAAGCCCCAAGCGTACATTTCTAGGCTCGGCTGCAAACTCCGGGTAGGTCTTATCGAACTGTTTCCATGCGGGTGAGTCTGATGGATGCTCCATTCTACCCTCTTCTTCCGGGATTACTCGCTCCTTGTGCCACCGCATTTTATCGGCACAAGCACTTGAAGCGTACAACCTCTTCAAACGAGGTGCTAGAGGAAAATACCACATTTTCTTATGTCGTAGATTTTTCTTACGGCGTTTCTTTGCCCCCCTCCTTGTAGCAGCTTGTGCGGTCCTTACCACGAACTTGCACTTGAGATCTTTATCCTCCCCCCAATATATCATGCACATATCCTCACAACAATCTATGGTTTCCATGGGCAACCCCATCCCCCGCATCTTTTTCTTCGCCTGGTAAAAGTTGGTGGGAACTAGATTTTCTTCCGGACAAAGATCCGACATTACTTGTACCCATTCATTGAAGCTCGCTTCAGATTGCTGGCCATTAGCCTTACAACTCATTAGCCGAGCCAACAAAGACAACTCACTCAGCTTACATCCCGGATAAATCGGCTTCTTTGCTGATTCCAGCAAGTCAAAGAACACGATCCGCGGGATTCGGAGGCTCCTCCACATCCCCCTCGGTTACTGGCTCCCTGGTGTCCATGAACTCTGGACCCGCAACATCATACACCATTTGCTCCATCCGTTCATGATCATAATTAGCATCAGATGTAGACGTATTTTGAGTACTTCCGATCACATTTTTCTCCTTCCTTTTACGCTTTGAGAGATGCTCATAATCCATGAACGGTGCTCGTGTCTCACCATGATAACACCATACCTCATACTGAGACACGAACCCCTTACATTTCAAGTGCTCCACTACCGTTTTTAGGAGGCAAAATTGTTTATTCCTACATTTGTTAGCATTGCAAGGGCACTTCATCTTTCCCCCACTCGAACAAGTAGTTTGTGTAAGCCAAAAGTGATGAAGGATTCAACCCTTCCACAAAACTAGGCGAATTACGCCATTCACTGTCGACGGTACATCCATGAAAGATCGGGATTCATAATTATATGATTAGCGACACGTCTACAATTATTAGATTTATAACATGCATTTTACGTTAACATAATCACCGACTAGTCTCAAAACACTTAATTAAATCTTGATAATCTAGTGTATATATACGAATTTATCGAATCAAAATTACTACGTACTTACAAACATCCTAACATTATACTAATTAACAATACAAATTCACAATCAATATATCAATTGCACAAAGTTAACTAGCTAGTATACTATAGCTCCCATAAACATACAATTGATCTAATTAGTGAAATTAACAAAATTCCCAATTTTGACAACAAGTAAGGGTTCCAAAACACTCAACTAAATCATTCTAATCCTACTACATATACGAAAATATCAAATTAACAACCCTACATACTTCCAAACGACAACATTATACTAAAATTCAAATTCACAATCAATATATCAATTGAACATCTAAAGTTAACACACTCGTAATATAAGCAACTAACTACTACATACTTACAATAAACATGCAATTGCTCAAATTAGTCGAAATTAATGAAATCCCCAAATTTGGCAAAGTTAGGGTTTTAGCCAAAATACCTTCGATTTAGCTGAAAAAAGATGAAATTTGTTGACCACACGAGCTCCTTGTCCCACGAACCGAAGACTCGAAATTGGCCGGAACGGTCGAGATTTGGCCGGAAAGAGAGATTTGGCGAATGAAGAAATGAAGAGAAGAAACGCGCAGAAATGGTTCTGCTGGAGACGAAGGCCAATAGTATATTGATTTTAGCGACGGATCGCTATCCGTCGCTAAAATCCGTCGCTAAATAGCGACGGATTGCGATCCGTCGCTATTTACAATTATAATTTTTTTTTTAATCCGGTCAACTTATTTAGGGACGGATTTAATATCCGTCCCTAAATAACGACGGATTTTTTTATCCGTCGCTATTTGGCGACGGAAAAACATCCGTCGCTAATATAGCGACGGATTAGCGACGGATTAGAGACGGATTGAGCGAATTCGCTCAGTCCGTCTCCATTCCGTCGCTAAAATTAGCGATTCGTCGCTATCTTTCGTCGCTAAATGCCGGATTTCTTGTAGTGATAGTGGGCCATGTCTGAATTTCAACAGTCCACTATTTACATAGAATTAATCTCTGCCGTTAAGATCAAATGCCCATTTCATCAAGGGTCACCTTTGCTTCTTCAGCAATGATCACAATCAACAATTGTAAGTGTGCCCATTTAATGAATTTTGGCTATTATCTATCTGAGCCATGTTTCTGTGTGAATGAGAATACTGTTTGTATCTGAGTCTATCTTTTACTTGTTGTCTTTTCACAATTTTACACAAAGATAGAAATAATACAAATTTCAAGATAGTAGTTGACTGTAGACAGTTGTACTATTCTTTTTTTTTTTTTTTGGTGTTCCCCCTCACTGAGTGATCTAGATATCTGAGTGCCCATCTCAGAAATCTTCAAATAGCCATTTTACCCTTTAGCCTTTGGTTTCTGGATACCTATTCCAGATTCCTCTTCTCTGGATACCCGTTCCAGATTCCTCTTCTCTGGATACCCGTTCCAGATTCCTCTTCTCTGGATACCCGTTCCAGATTCCTCTTTTCTCTCCTTTGATATCTTCTTCAGATATCTGAACTTTTTCAGTTCTTTGGTAGTTCCATTAGTCCAAGACTATGTCATAAGGCTAAGAATCTACTTTCTTGTAGTGGCTTAGTAAAGATGTCTGCAAGTTGGTCTTCAGTGCCAATCTTGAGTATCTCTATATTGCCTTTTTCAACATGGTCTCTGACGAAGTGGTGTCTAACATCAATGTGTTTTGTTCTTGCATGAAACTTAGGATTCTGAGTTATGGCAATAACACTTGTGTTGTCACAGAAAATGGGAGTTTTCTCTTCATTGAGTCCATAGTCTCTGAGTTGTTGTTGTATCCACAATATCATGAAGCACACCCAACAACAATATATTCAGCCTCTGTGGTAGATGTGGCAATTGAATTTTGTTTCTTGCTGAACCAAGATATCAATCTAGCACCAAGAAATTGACAAGTTCCTGAGGTGCTTTTTCTGTCAAGCAATGATCCAGCATAGTCGGCATCTGAATAGCCAACCAAACTCAATCCACTATCTTTTGGATACCACAATCCAACTTCTAAAGTACCTTTTACATACCTCAATATTTTCATAGCAATGTTGTAGTGTGATTGCATTGGATTTGTCTGAAATCTAACACACACTCCAACTGCATATTGAATATCAGGTCTACTTGCGATGAGTAGAGACCCAATCAATTTCCTATACTTGTGTTCTTCAACACTCTTCTCAGATTCAGTATAGGTCATTTTGGTTCCAATGCTCATAGGTATCTTAGCATTCTTTTCAGAAGGATTTAGATTGAACTTATTGAGCATGTCTTTTGCATACTTTGTTTGACTAATGAATATTCCATCATTGAGTTGCTTGACTTGCAGCCCTAGGAAGTAATTCAATTCTCCCATCATGCTCATCTCAAATTTACATTTCATGAGTTCAGCAAAGTCTTCACAAAGTTTCTTGTCTTTAGATCCAAATATAATGTCATCAACATATACTTGAACTAAAAGTAGTTTCCCATCATGGTTCAATGTGAAGAGTGTTTTATCAACATCTCCTTTCTTGAAACCACTCTCTAGTAGGTATCTGGCCAATGTATCATACCATGCTCTTGGAGCTTGTTTGACCCATCTGAGCTTTATGAAGCTTATAGACCATCATACTTTAGAAACTTCAAAACACGGTGCTTGCTCAACATAGACTTCCTCGAGAAAGTTCACCATTTAGGAATGCACTCTTGACATCCATTTGATAAGCTGTAAAGTCATTATGATGCAAAGGCTAGAAAGAGTCTTATTGCATCCAATCTTGCAAGGTGCATAAGATTCATCAAAATCTAGTCCTTGATGCAGGTGAATCCCTTGGCAACCAACCTAGCTTTGTTTCTGGTTATTTCACCAGACTCATTCATTTTGTTTCTGAAAACCCACTTGGTTCCGATTACAGATATTCCGTCAACAAATGGAACAAGTTTCCATACTTTGTTTCTCTCAAATTGATCAAACTCTTCTTGCATTGCAGAGATCCAATCTTGATCCTTTAATGCTTCTTCTATAGTTTTAGGTTCAATATTTGATAAGAAACATCCGTAGAGACAATTTGCATTTTCAGAGATTGCTCTTCTAGTTCTAACTCCTTGGTCTATGGGACCAATCACATCCTTTGCAGGATGATTTCTTATCCACTTCATAATGGGTTTTAAACTAGTAGGATCAATATCATTTTGATTTAAATGTAAATCAATATGATCTTGATGGGATACTTGTGCAGTATCTGAGATATCTAACACAAGGAAAATGTCATGGATATCTGACACTCTTTCAGTGTTAGAGATATATGGAACTTGCATTTCAGCAATCTCATTTTCAGATACCTCTTCATGATGAAGGTTCTCAGTAACCTGTTCCATTTCTGGAATTCTCATAGGAAATTCTTCATCATGTCTTAGAGTCATCTGGTTGTTACTAAGCATAGAGCGATAGAATTGTTTCCTTTTGAGGATCCTTTTTCAGAATCTTTGATCATCAGTTCTTTGAACCTATCTGAGAGATCATCATTCAAGAGTATTTTCTTGTTTCTTTCGTAGAAAACTACATGAACAGATTCTTCAATCTTTTGAGTTCTTTTGTTGTAGATTCTATAGGCTTTGCTATTGAGAATAACCGAGAAATACTCCTTCATCTTCATTTGGTTGAAATGTTTTGAAGTACTCTTTTCCATTGTTAAGAACGAAACATCTGCAACCAAATACCCTTAGATGTTTGATACTAGGGGGTCTACCAATGAAAAGCTCATAAGGATTTTTGTCATGGTGTTTGTTAATCAAACATCTATTTTGAGTGTAGCATCTTTGTGTTTCTGACTTCAACCCAATAGATTTCACTTATTTGATGTCGCAAGCATTGTTCTTGCCGCTTCTTTCGGTCCTACTCTTTCTCTCGGTAACACCATTTTGTTATGGTGTCCTTCTGAAGGATAGTTGATGTTGTATACCTTTGCGGTACACAACTCTTTTATATCTTGGTTTACAAACTCGGTACCATGGTATTACGATTCTGAGATACCTTGTCATTTTTCGGACTTGAGCTTATTGACAAGTTGGGTATCTCAATCCTTGCATAAAATTTGTGTTTGAGAAAGATAACCCAGTGAATCTTGAGTAATCATCAACAACAACGGACCATACTTCATTCTGCATAACTAGTTACGGAGGATTCAAAAGATCCATATGTAACATTTCGATTAACCTTTCCTTGGATTGTCTAGTTTTGACTTGAAAGATGTTTTGGATTGTTTTCCCATTTGACAAGTGAGCATATACCTATTTTTCTATATGCCATTTTGGGTAAACCAACCACTGACTCTTTCTTGGCTAACTTGTTTAGAGTTTTGAAATTCAAGTGACTCATTCTTTTATGCCATAGCCAATTTTCTTGATGTGGCAGATTGACTCACCATGAGACATTCTTGATTGTGGCGGGCCTTGATCAATAACATAAAGATTTCCTTTCGCCTTGCAACAAAGACTGTCTGCTTTGACTCATTGTCAATCACTTTACATAGTTTTGACTTGATCTTGACAGTGTACCCTTTGTCTACTAATTGACTCATGCGTAGGAGATTATATTTCAATCCCTTTACATGTAGTACTTTAGAGATTGTAAGGGCTCCAAACTTCAGATTGCCAAATCCTATGGTTGGATTTTCATCTCCTCTAGCAAACCAGATAATTGGTCCATCATTGCACTTTCTGTAGTCAATTAGTTTTGCTTTGTCTCCTGTCATGTGCTTCCCACATCCACTATCAAAATGCCACTTTGAGTTAGTCTTTAGAGTGTTCTGCACAAAATAGGAAACAAGAGATTAGGTTCTCATACCATCAATGGAACCATCTGGACTAAAGAATCTTCCAGTAGGAATCCATTTTGAATGAATTTCTTAGGAACATTCTTTTGTATTGAGAACATAAGGAGAATTCTATTTTCTTCCTTGGTGTGTTCTAGTTGCTCCATTTGGTGCTCTCGGATACTGTTAGGTTTACGAGTTTGCTTCTCGACAACTTTGCTTTCCTAGCTAGATTTCTTGTAGCCGTGGCATTGATTTTCGTGGCTTGACTCATCTTCCGCCGATAATCGTTGTGAGCAATTCTAGCTTTTAACCATCGTTCTTGCTCTTGTTTTCCGATGGCTTTATAGTGATACCATTCCGAGCACACGTGCTATCGAGTTCTCATCTCGTGACTTTGCTAGTCTCTGGGTAGTCTATTTTCTTTCCAGAAAATGTGACATAGGAGAATTTGCCAGCTCCTGCAATTCTTCCTTTCTGAGAGACATAGTCCGTGGTGATTACTCTTTTCGGTGTTATGTTTATTTTGAAACATTCCCAGCGATTTCCTTGGGACTTGTTTTTCCCACAAAGGTTTGGTATGGCCTTTCCTTTGTCAACAACCTTAGCTTTACGACCGATCATGGGTTGTTTGGGAACCACCTTCTTGACAGCGACAAATGTTCTTCTTTCAGCATTCTTATTCAGAGTGGTAGAACTATCTACTTGTGTGTCCAGCCCAAGTCCTCCCTTTTCTGAAGGATCTCTTAAATAAGATTGTACTTCAGTAAGAGTGTCACTAGCTTTAGCATAAGATTGAAAAGATAGTTCTTTCGTTTTGAGTTCTTCATTCTCAGAAAGAAGATCTTCACATTTCTTTTGAAGATTGGCCGATGCTTCTTTATGTGACTTTTCTCTCGATATACGAGCCTTGAGAAATGCATTTTGACATCCTTTTCCTCGGATATCTTGAGTAATTGTGAATTTTCCTTTACAAGAGAATTCTTTTCTTCTTCAGGTTTTACCTTTAGCTTCGGACCATCAGAAATTCTCTTTCGTAGAGATCAAGTTCTCTTCTGAGATGTTCCAGATCTTTGATTCCTTCCTCATCACTTTCGTAAGTATAACAAGAAGTATGTGTTACCTCATCAGCCATTAGACAATGTTCAATGTTGGAGATATCTGGAAAGATTTTTCAGCCATTCCACACTTCTTTCTTCTTTTGACCAAAGTCAATTACTTCATGAGAAACTCTTGCACATTTACGGAGAAGCGGTGTGGAATCATCTGAGTCTTCATCCTCAGAATCAGACTCAATGTCTAGAGCGTCCAGTTGGAGTTGAATCTTTTTCCTTTCTTCAGCATAGCTCTTTGACTTCTCTTGAAGTTTCTCCTATCTTTCTTGTCACCAGTCTTTAGCTTGTTGAAGGCAGGGCAATCCTTCTTGAAATGACCAGGTTTCTGACAATAGAAACAGATATCATTTCCGATTTCTTCTTCCTCAGTACTTGATGCTTTCTGAGCTGGCTTGTTTAGCGAGCTTTGCATAGTTTTGTACTAGTGATAGTTTGAGCCTAGATGCTTTTTTAGCTTCTCTTTTTCTTTTCTTCTCTCTATTTCTTGACTGACATATTTTCTCATTTGCTTTACAGCAAGAGCATCCTCAGTCACTTCCTTGCCTTCCTTCTTTTTAGAAGTTCCTTGAGCAACTAGAGCAACATTCTGCAACTTTTCAGTTGTTTGTTCTCTTTGAGTTGTCTCATAGTCAGCGATGTGAGTGAGAGAAAAGTTCCACTGGAGTGATATCTGGCTTTCCTTGGTTAAAGTAGAAAAACTTTGTGTGCTCCCAGTTATGATTTAGACTTCTCACAATAGTCTTAATCTTTTCTGACTGGGTATATCTATTACTTTCACCAAGTGCAGCCATGTCACTCATAAGTGTTATGCAAAATCTAGTTCTTGAGAGTCTCTGTGGGACCTTGTTTAAAGTTTTAAATTTGAGCTTCAAAACTTGAACTTATTTTCTTCGTTTTCTCAATGCCGACGCTGATTTCTTCAATCTTGCGAGCCACTTTATTTGTTTTGCACCCCAGTTTACCTTGTATGTGCTCTGGAGTAGAACGTATGATGATATTTTGAGCACGACCATCCGATTGATTTCTCTTGGCATCTTAGATGTCAGCTCTCTGAGCTTTGGTTTGTAAATAACTTGGCGAGGTCTCCAAGCCCAGTTGTCATGCATGAAGACCCATCGCTTTGTTCTCTGTCTCTACCATTAGAAACCTCATGACTTGCTTGAGTTGTTGAATGACTATTGGGCCATTCTTTATCCGTCGATCATTTAAATCCTTGATGGCTTCTAGGTGGAGCATCATGTTGTTCTTCCATTTCTCATAATTCTCGGCTTGAGAATTGAGGCGTTACCAAAGACATCCTGCGGAAAACACACTAAACAAACAAATCAAGTGTAGGTGAAAGCGGTTAGTGGGCACTTATCGGTGATCTAGGTTGGTCTGACTTGGGAACCTCCTACTCGATACCACTTGTTAGTCGAGATAACGGCAAAGTAAAAAGGCGGGGGGAGGTAAAGAGTCTTTTAAAACTTTTGTCGATAAACACGGTTTCTCAGATATCTGATACTTATTTCAGAGAGGGTATGTCTTTTATGTGATAAATGAACGTGCTCAGCAAGCTAGGTGTAAATACTTTGCTAGGTAAATTAAGCTAGTAATAAAATGCACAAAGTAAATAACACAAGTCTTTTTATAGTAGTGTCTGAAGGTGGCATAATCCTTGACTAATCCATAAGCCTTTCTCGGACCGAGAATCCACTAAGGCAGATAAATGAGGTAAGTACAAATATCTTCTCTCGATTCCTAATTACACTAGGTTCCCAACTAAGTGTTCCCCAGAGTTATTCCCGGCTTTCACATTGAGTACTTCTGTACTTTCGAAACCTCTTTCTGGAGTTGTTCCTTAGTTTCCCAAACTAAGTACTTCTTGTACTCCACGTCGATTAATGTGTTGGTTAAGGTAGTTTGTCCGTGAGCTTCTTTTATAACTTGTTCGATTATGCGAGATATCTCGAGAATCAAGTATACTTAATACACTTTGCAATGTATGGTATCTTGTTCTTTCTTGACCAAGTCTATGATAAGTGTTCAAGAGAATGAATCTGGATATGAACTCTTAATTGACTCTTTCACAAATAGCAATGCTTGTTAAGGATCGGGACACTTAGAATTTTTGTGCTACTTAGAATCAAGAGCTTTGGTCTCAACAGAAAGCTTGAAAGTAAGTAGTGTGCTTGAGAAAGCTTGTGTGAGAGTATTCAATGTTAGTTCAGTGTTCTAAGGTGTATGTTCTGTGTGTGTTCTCAAGCAGTCTAAGTGTTGATACTTATAGATGAATTTGAGTGCCGTTTGAATAGTATCAGATTGAAGCAAATCAAATTCAAACTATTGATATCGAGTATAATCTTGTAATCGTTTGTCTTCTTCTTGAAGCTACCGTTTTATTCGACATTTACATTCGTGCATTGATGCATTGTACTATACTTTGTCTGTAGTGCCAACGGAACTATGCATTGTATCAGATATCTTATACTATCAGAGTTCTTTGAAGCTTTGCACGTCCTTTTCCAGAGATTATCACAACTCCAGATACCACTTGTTGAAACAACTTGTTATAATATATTTCTTTTTAGAAACATAGTTTATGTCCAAGGTATCTGAGTGTAAATATCTTGTGGGCACTTTCCTCGTTTCAGAAACCTTTTATTTTTCAGATATCTTTTGCAATACTGTTTATTTAAAAACGCCTGTGTCTTCAAGATATCTGGTCATAGGTATCTGAAAACCCCTGTCTTTAGCAATCTTGTGCAGTCTTCAAATCTTCAAATTCGTTGAACTTTTCCTGCTGGATGCCTTCTTCTTGGTCTTCTTTAGAGGAATAAAAATTACATTTAGAGACCTAACATCCTATACAAGATTTGCTAGACTATCATACTTAGTGAGCTTCCTCTTTTTTAGTGTTCAAGTGAACCAAGAGTACTAACCACCTTTTTGAGCTAAGATAAGTCATTAGCTTGCTGATCAAAATCTAAACAGATATTCCTAACGGAGAGTTTCTCAAGTAAATAGCCTTTGTCTAACTCTCGATCCATCACAAGGAAATCCTACACATCTCTCTCTCTCACACTCTGGAAGTGTCCAGTAGGTTAATCACTTAAGGAACAATAAGAGAAAAGGAAGGTGACTTTCGTCACAAAGGTGCCTCAAATACCTCATGCAATGTACTCAATCAGTTAAGTCGGAAGGGGCTTTTCCTTGCGCGCAACAACTTGTCGAACATCTGACCAAACTTCTATATCACCACATATTTGCATAAAATAAATTAGATGCTAATCAATTTGGCCACTATGGACTCTTTTAGACTCACTTTTTGGTAGTGTACATTTTTGAAGTCCGCACTTTTTGTGCGTGTCGATTTATGTGTGCCATCAACCACGATGGTCATATGGCTTTAGGACCACGCGGTATAGGTAGTATCTGAAACACGCTAACTACGGTGGTGACAAGCACCACAGATACATTCGAGATGAATCAACTAATCGAGAAGTAATAAATATTACAAAAATGAATAATAAACATGTCAACACGAGATTTCTTCTCCCCAAACCGGTTCTTCCATGATATCTTGGCTTTTGATTAAATGAAACATGAAGAGCATGGCCTTCATCATATTTAACTTAACGAGTACACATGAGAATGAAAAGGCGAAACAAAAGGGTTTGCACTTCCGAAAGGATCACACAAGTGCGGTATAATATTTTTCATCGGCTTAAAGTTTCTCCGGCTTTTTGGACAAAAGAGTTAAGCAGACTTGCTATTCTGGAGAAATAAACTTATGGGGTTTTAAATCCACTATACCACCTTAGTTAAGTATCATGCAAAACATAAGCGGTGACAAATTTAACAATCACAATAGAAGCTTTCATAACTTGTAAGAACGACTCACGAAAGACTCTAGAGGGTAAATGAAAAAACGACCGAAAAAGAAAAATGACCAAAACATACATAAAGTAAAGGACGAAAGACTCTAGAGACTCAGGTAATAGAGAAAATGCAGACAAGACACTAGAGAGCACATTCCCCCCTCCCCAAACCTAAACTCAAGCATGTCCTCAAGTGTAGAGTGAAAAAGAAAATAAAATGGGATCGACAGTGGCTTGCCTGCAGGTGTACCATTACATTCATGTACAAGACTCTTCCGTGTTGGCTAGCAATTTTCTGGAAGTTCTTGGTTCTTCTGGTAGGTGTAGCTCTTTTTCTTCCCTGTTGATAAGTATGTATATATAGGGGTCCAATGTGCGCTCCTATGAATTTTCTATTGTCAACCTGCGAAACAGAATATAATGGAGCAGAATAGGCTTTAAGTTCACGTGGCTTGCCTTGCACCTCGATTGTGCAGGTTCGGGCATGTAAATTCACCACCATGAGAGTCGAGCGGATGAAGGGTCGCCCCAAAAGTAACATATCTTTTTCCATTTCCCTCCCTTTCACCCTCGGCGATCCCACTACCACAAAATCTGTCATCACCGATACACCATCCAGCTTAACCGAAACATCTTCCACAATCCCCATGCATCTGCTTCGGGTTCCACCAGAAAGAGTCATAAAGCATTTGCGCGGCTCCAATCCCTTTAAGCCTAAGTCTTCATAGGTGTCAAAAGTCATCAAATTACTAGCACCCGATGTAAACTATTCGGTAACTTTGTCCCGAACACCCAATGCCTACGATGAAATCAAAACTATCGGAGTGGCGTATACTCTTTTACGCCTTATTATTATGGTGGGGGGTCGATTTGACGGTTTATTGCTCTATACTCGCCTGCTCTTCTCAAATCACGGAACTCGGTTCCTCGACTTCATCCCCTGTCGATTCAACAGTGGCTACATCTTGATGCCTTTCGGTGTCGTTACAGGTCACTTGAACCTTTCTTTGGAGTTCCCTCATCGATGCGAGTTCTCAACCTCGTTAGTGCGATTAGCAACAGACTTAACCTTCCTTGGTTCTTCAAAATTTATCTCAACCGCCGGGACTCTAATGTTTTACGGAAATTTGGGGTCTACCTTTCTCCATGAGCTGTAATTTCCCAACCAAGTTACCCAATATCTGTTCCAGCCTTCTTTGCAATTGCTCGATACTGTCGAACCTCTGGTTATTTTTTTCCTGAATTTTCAGCGCCTCAAACCAATACCTCTCAGAGCTCTCCATATGGCTCCTGATTTCTTTTTCTAGCTTCGATAATACGGCCACAGAGTCTCTTCCAATCATTTGCCACTCTCCTAGCCTTATTTCTTGCCCCTTAAGGCAATCTGCTGCCACTTCTCGAGACACTATTGAGTTCATCGGGGCCTTCGGGGAGGAGTTTTCTGACTCACATCGACCATGTTTTGATACTCCCAATCGGGCCTTCATAAAATCGGATGCATAAGCTCATATCGTCTATCTGTGTGTGGGCATTGGGTCAATAAGCATAGCGGTCCAGCTTCATAGAAGGTCTCATCATGCATTTGCTAAAACTGCATTATCTGGGCACGAAGTTGCTGCCTTTTTTCGAGGGGATTACATTTATTCATGAATGCCCTGTAGAGCAAATCCCAAGTCGGCAGGGAACCCTCAGGTTGGTTTAACGACCGACTCCTCGCCTTGTCTGCATCTGGATCGGAAATACCTTCTTCCTTATCCTACGTCGATGCTCACCCCTTGTTGTCAGCGGAATCCACAATCGATGGTTCAAATTCCTTGTGAACCTTATCACATCTTCATCGCCATTCCATGAATATTGGGAGATTGTAGAGGTGGTGATCAATGAGTTCAAAATTTCTGGCCTCATTAGATAGAACAATTGCTGCTTTACCAGCCCTTACCACACCAGGTTGCATGTAAGCTCCATAGATAAGCTGAGCCATCGGAATTTCCTTTATGATAAACATGTTGTTAAAGCTACACAACTCAAAAGCCTCGAAATATTCTTAGTTTCTGTTAGTGCACTAAACTTCATGTTGAAAAACAAACAAATAACAAACCACTCTCAAATGCTACAGTCGGAATTGGTTCCCCGGGAGCGGCGCCAAATTTGATGTGCTCAAATTATTACTTAGAAAACAAGTAGTAGCGGTTGTTGTGAGCGGACAATGCTAACCACAGGATTGTTCGCTAAGGAACCAATTAAGCTACCACAACGTTTTGAAAGCAAACAGTTACTTGTGAAAATAGATTGATTTGTAAGTTGATTATTTCTAAAAACTAGAATAAGATAAAGCAAATAAAGGTTTTTAACAATGAGAGAAGATGAACACAGTAGTAATGATCAAGTAATGCTAATTCGTTCTAGGGAAATCATTCATATTTGTCACGGTCGTGATTGAATCAATCAATCAATCAATTCAACCGATCGTTATTTGAATATTTCAAACTAGAGTAATTGTGGGTTGTCAATCCACGATCCTTAATCAACGATTTTAAAAGTCTTGAACTAGCTTATTGGATTGAAGGTTTCTGAAGATTTTGAACTAGGCGAACCTATATGAGCGAATCCTAACCACAGAAGCGAATATGCAAGGTATCATAACTTCTAGTGTTGGAGTGATTTAACTACTCATGAGGGAAGCAAAGATGAAAGAATGCATGGTATAGATTACACAAAGCATAAACATGGTGATAATCGCATTTAAGATCATACAATTCGATAAACAGAAGAAAACACGAATTGAAGATAAACAATCAAGAGTTATCAATAATTACCAAGAATTCGATCCCGATGGTTCTTACAAGAGGTAAACCAAGCTCCAAAGATCAATTAATCAATGTCAAAACCTAGTTCTAGGAGCTTTTTCTATGTAAAAATCGAGTATAAGAAGTTATGGCCAAGGAAGACCTAATTCTAACCTAAAAAGGAGTTTTTCTGCTGAATCTGTGAAGTTATCGCAAATCTCGCCGCGGCGAGGCTCCCAAATTCCTCTCGCAAAATCTCGCCGCGGCGAGAATGTCATTCATCACGGCGAGTTTAAAACTTCTGTAACTGATTCTATAGACAGAATATGGCCATACTTTAAAAACGAAAGTTGTAGCCCTGTGAATTATCTTTCTGAAGCCACCGAGCTCAGGTCAATCGGACATCATATTAGAGAGTTATGGCCAAAATTGCTAGACTGCTTCGTAAAACATCACTTTTGCAAGCTTCGCTAAAATGGCTCTCAAATCTTAAATACGAACTCGAATCCACTTCCGTTTCCCAATTACTCTTCATTCAGAGATATATAACCAATGTCTTCACTCCAATTTTCACCTTGGGACCAAATAACACAAAACTCCTACAACACACAAACAAAGTACCAAAGTATAAAAGCATTACAAAACACTATAAAACTAAGGTCAAAGACTAACAAAAGACCGCTAAAAAGGACCAAATGAGACGTTCGAATATTGTCTCATCAATGTCTCTGTCTACGCATGTATTACATTGTCTATTTTGTCTGTGGTGCCAACGGAACTATACACACTTTACGAAGCATTGCATGTACCTTTCCGAGACCTTCACATCTCCAGATACCTGTTCAAATATTGTTTCCCAGAAACATAGTTTTATCCAGGGTATCTGAGTGTAGGTTTCTGTGGGCACTTTTCCTCGTTCGGAAACCTTATGTTCTCATATATCTTTTGCAAAACTTGTTTATTGAGAAACACTTGTTTCTTTAAGATATCTGGACATAGGTATCTGAGAAGACCAATTTCCTTTGTCTTTAGCAATCTTATGCAGTCTTCAAATCTTCAAATTTGTTGAACTCTCCTGCCGGATGCCTTCTTCTTGGTCTTCTTCAAAGATATCAAAATTATATTGGAGACCTAACATCCTATACAAGATTTGCTAGACTAACATACATAGTGATTTTCCTCTCTTACATTGTTCAAGTGAACCAAGAGTACTAACCACCTTTCTAAGCTAAGATAAGTCATTGGGTTCTTGATCAAAATCTAAGCAGATATTCTAACAAATTTCCCCTTTTGATGCATCGACTATGACTATCTTTAAAACCTATTACAACTTGTAAGAGGGAAAAATCCGACCTTAATCATTTCTTATGATCTTTTCAATTCATTTTAATTAAGTGCGAGAAAGTAAACATCAACCAAATCACTGGTTGTGATCTTTCTTTGACAAGTTATCTTTTTATAGATTGATATCGAGTAGGTTCATCATATATGTTACCACGAGAGTTCATAGATAACTTAATAAATAAATCACATTCTGATTTCGATCGAAGATCTGAAAGTACTTAGTTAAATTAGAACAACGGAGTAACCAAGCTCCAAGTAAACATTCTAATTTACTAGTCTTCAAGTCTTCAAAATCTTCAAGTCTTCAATCGGATCTATGGATCAATTAGAAAATTCCCTATCCACAAATCTTTTGATATCATCGAGTAGTCATAGGCAAGGTCGACTATCATCTCGGTGTTTGGAAAATCTACAAACTTCCGTGTAGGTTTCAGGTAAACTAAGACATCACCTATGAAGACCACCTGGCTGATATAGGTAGCGGTGGAAAACACGATGCAACAAATCCATGGATGCCACTAGGGCATTTGTAAGACAAATGACATTACTACAAACTCGTAATGTCCATATCTTGAGTAAAGTGCAGGTCTTGGGTATATCTTCCTTAACCCTCAATTGGTAATATCCTTGCGGAGATCCAATTTAAGTATACCCTTGAACCTTGCTGATCAAAAGTTCCTCAATTTGTGGTAATGGGTACTTATTCTTGATACTAACATGTTTCACGATGAGTCGGTTTTATACCGTCTCATTTGGTCCTTTACCATCTTTAGTCATCCTTGAGTATAGTTTTAGTAGCTTTCTTAGAGTATTTTTACTTGTTTTGCTCTTTGTCTATTTTCAAGGTATTTGGCTAAAGAGCTAATTGAAGGCAAAATGGTGTATTTACATGCATCTACAAGATATGGAGTTCAATGCTTATGGATGCTAGAAGTGGGCGAAGGCCAAATTACAAGAATTGAAGTTAAAAGGAGCAAAAAGGAGCGAAAGAAAACGGTCACTCCGGAAGAATTGGCGGCGCCGATTATCAAAGCATCGCGATGAAGTTCTGTTCTAGTGGAAAAGAAGCGTGACGCGATTATCAAGCTGGCGTCGCCGATATGCTTCTGATATGGTGAGCAGCTAAGCTGGCGGCGCTTTATTTCCTTTTCCGTTTTCTTGACGATTTCTTCTCTAATTTCGTTTTTCCTCCTTACGTGTGAGATTAGACATTTATTCTATTGTTAAAGGAGAATACTTTGCCCTAGATCAAAACACATCCATACTTTGACATTGATAAGAATTTGGAGCTTGATTTTGATTATTCATCAAAGGATTGATATCAATTCCCTGATTACTGTAGTAATCTCTATTGTTTTATCTTATTCAATTCGTTCTTAATACATTTATGTTAATCATGAGCAATATCTTGAATTCTTTCATCCTTGCTTCGATTATGAGTAGCTAAACCGTTCGGACATGGTAGTTCGTGATAACTTCGTATTACTTCTAGGGTTTGAAATCGTTCATATAGGTTAGGCTAGTTCAAAGATCTGTAAAAACCTTCAATTCAATACTCGTTCAAGATTCTAAACGTTTGGTTAAGGATGGAAGTTGACGACACGATTACTCTAGTTCATATATCTTCAAACTCGTTTTGTAAAGATTGAATTGATAGTTTTGTACTGCCAGCAGCCGTGTGACAGGTATGAGCGTATCCCTAGGTGAATTAGCATTGCTCAATCAGTAACTTGTGTTCCTCTACCTCATTCTTACAAATAACTACATTGTTAATTTCCGTTTCTAGTTTTAAGAAGTACTCAAATTCAAACAAATAAACATTGTTTCTGAAGTTACTATTTATTTTCTATCGTTGCGATAGCCTAATTGATTCATAGTGAGCGACCTGCGTGGTTAGCATTGTCTATATCTACAACAGCGCTTTCTACTTGTTTCCTAAGTAGTAATTTGAGCACATCAAGTTTTAGGCGCCCATTTCTTGATCAATTCTCTTGTGGTGCTTGATTGCAAATCTTTACTTGTTTTCAACTTACGAAGTTTGGTGCACTAACATAAACTAAGGATATTTTGAGGTTTTCGTGTTGGGTAGCTCTAACAGGTTGATCGGAAAGGACATATAGAAACTAAACAGTTGAGTTCTTGTTGTTACGATCCGATTATGGAGTGCTTTCCTAGTTACCGCGCAGTAGCGAGCTATTGCACCAACCATTATGGAGACAGAATAGTCTAGATGCAAGGATCTAGTGCATTCAGCGAAAGTACTCACCTTTAGCCTTGATTGCCCATGAAGAAAAATACATGAGTCTTGTGATTGAAGGCAAGAAAGGACTAGAGAGATAGAAGGAATGGTAAGCGAGGATGGAGGCTTCTGGCCAATGGGAGTTTTAGCAACCTTTGAATTGGGGATGAGGAAAGAGGAGGAGGAAGTTGAGGCAACAATAGTACTCAGTGGAAAGTAATCCAGGCGGATCTAGAACCACATACAAGCACGGATGCCCCGTTAATCGACCCTAGGAGGAGGACCAACACATTGTGAAATAGACAACTTCTATGGGGGTGAGTAGCAGAGTGCTTTACAAATCGATAACCACCGTCCTGGACCCCCTATCGAAAGAAGGCGCCATATCCGAGTAGAATCGAAACCCGAGGATGACGACAAATTCAAAGCTATTGGCCATGCTCTCAAAGGTGAATATGAACCTCCCCGCTCTTGACCTCATTGATAATGTCCCTCCTACTCTAAGTTCTTTAGGATCTCTGATGCAAGTAAGAGGAAGTATTTGTGCAACGAAAAGCTAGTTCTACAGAACCACATTAATTAGGTGATTGGCTTACCATTGAAACAATAGGATCCGGGGAGCTTTGTGATTGATATCTGATGGAAAATGGGAAGATAGCAAAAGGAATGCTTTCGATCGGGAGCCAACATCAATCTTATCACCCGTACTGCTCTTTACGAGAGCGGGTTTGGGGATTGGCAGTGAACATGACCACAGAAGCTGGCCAAATTTATTGCAGAACATCGGGCACCCACAGGAGTGATTCGTGATGCACTGGTCAGAGTAGACACCTTCCTGGTTCCAGTAGATTTCGTGGTACTACCCCCTAGTGGAGCCAGCACTAGTAGTAAGGACCATGTGATCCTTTTGGGAAGACCATTTATGAAAACAGTGAAGCTGTAGGTCGACGTGGCAGAAGGAAAGATTGCCATGGAAATTGGTGGCAACAAGATCAACAAGGATGCAACCTGACTGGTAATTAAACACCTACTCAGTGGAAGAATGTAGTCTGTTTTCTGAAGTAAATGTTGAGTTTGATGATATTATCGATGATTGTGTGCATGCACTTACCTAGCTACACTAACTGATGATAAGCTAGAAGCACCCTAACCATTAGATTGATGAGGATATGCTTTGTGAGGAGAGTGTAGTGAGATAGTGCGCATGCTATGACTTCCAGAAGTCGACCTGTGAGGAAATCCATCCTTGGTGGAAACATCGGAAATCAGACCCCCTAAATGACCTTAAGGAGTTCCCATCCCATCTTAAACATCTTCTGGGAAAACAAGACTAAACCTGTGATAATCTCTTGAAATTGCAAAAGGAAGAAGAGAATAGGCTAATAGAGCTTTTTAAGAGAGAACTCCGAAGCCGTAGAGTGGGTTGGTGACATCGAAGGGCATTAAGCGCGTGAGGTGCACCCATGGGATCGTCTTGAAGATGGCGTAAACTGTGAGGCAACCCCAAGTGAAGCAACCACATGTTATGCAAGGCGTAGTTAAACCGAGGTACTTAAGTAGTTAGAACATGATATGATCTACCCCATAGTTGACGGTGATGGGTAAGCCTGCATGTCATGTTGTCCGAAAAAAGTGCGGAGTATGCTTTTGAGACCAATGAGAAAGGGACGGAGGTTCACTGTTAGGAAAACCCACCAAGGTGGCGTGTTTGCATAGATTATAGGAAGTTGAATCTTTGGAACTGTAAGGACCACTTCCCTTATTTATTGATGACATGCTAAAACCGCCTTGCGGCCTTGAATTCTATTATTTTTGGATGGTCTTTGGGGTTTTAACAGTTCCCCATAAGCGGAGGACAAGAAAAACCACCCTCACTTGCCCACTCTGACACCTTGCCTATCGCGGGATGCCTTTTGTCTTATGCAACGCTCTGGCAACTTTTCAAAGGTGCATGCTCTCTATCTTCTCTGACATGGTGCAGGATTTCATTAAGGTATTTATGGATGACTTCTCTCTCTTTGGTGACTTGTTCACCGCGCTTCAAGTAAGCTTGATAAAGTCTTGAAGCGTTGCATAGAATGTAATCGACCCTTAGTTGGGAAAAAAGTCACTTTATGGTGCGAGAGGGTATTGTTCTAGGGCACGTGGTTTCTAAGCCGAGGATTAAGGTGAGAAGAGCTAAACTTGATGTTATAGTGGAAACTTCCCCCACCCACTTGTGTGGAAAGAGTTACAATCTTTTCTAGGACATGTTGGATTCCATAGGAGGTTCATCTGAGATTTCTCAAAAATTGCTAAGTGCCTTAGTAACTTCTTTGGTGAAGATGTGCCTTATTTTTTCGATGATAAGTGCATGGAAGCCTTTAATATCCTGAAAGAAAAACTTGTTTCCGCCCCTATTGTTATGGAACTTTGATTGGTCTTTACCTTTCTGATTATGTGCGATGCTTGACTACACTATAGGTGTTGTTCTAGGGACAGAAAGAGTCGATAGGCATTTCCGTGATTTACTATGCGAGAAACTCTAAATGGTGCTGCCAATTACACTACCTAGCAGAGAAAGAATTCACGCTCATATTCACCTTGGATAAATTGGTCGTATTTGAAGGATTCAAGGTAATAGTGCATATGCAAACCATGGCCATACCTTATGGACAAAAGCGATTCTAAGCCTCGCCTGTACGCTGAGTCTTGATCTTGCAAGTTTGTTGTGAGATACTTGACGAAGTGTGGCAAAGGCAACTTGAGTGGCGATCACCTATCGAGATTAATCTTGGCGCCATCGCCCGTCTCCCCATCCCCTGATGATCTCTGATGAACATTTATTCTCTGCTGTACAGAACCCTGGTTTGCCGCATTATTGTTAATTTTAAGGCCACATGATTGTTTCTTTGCTAACATGACTTGCAGAAAGAAGAATTTTGCTATTACATAGGAGCTAATTACGGGATGATCCATACTTGTTCAAAACTTAATGATATTGATGGCGTGCATCTTGGTGGCATCTGGAAGATGAGATTGGAAGCATTCTCGCATTCTGCCACTCCATGTAGTGTGGTGGGCACTATAGCAGGAAGAAAACATACGAAGGTTCTTGATCAAAGTTTTTCAGCCTCTCTTTTTAAAGATGCTCATAAATTATGTATCACCGTGTGATGCATGTCGTTAAGTGGCAATATAAGCAAAGCGGAATGAGATACCCCTCACGATAATCTTGTTGTTGAACCTTTCACGTGTAGGCATCGACTTTATGGGACCCTTCCCGAGTCATGGCTTTGAATATATCTTCTTGTTTACGATTTTATGTGACTAAGTGGGTGGAAGCAATTCCGACCGAGAATAATGATTCAAAGTTGTTGTCTCTCTTTTTATTGCGAATATTCTTTGCGGTTTTGCAACCGGTAGTAATCGATGATGGTGGCTCCCACTTCATCAACGCTCCTTTGGTAACTGTATTAACAATGTATGGAGTGCATCATCGGGTTGCTTACTGACATATCACCCCAGACTTGAGCGGTAGAGGTTAATGTAACGTGATTAAAAGTATACTTGAGAGGGTGGTTGAACCCTAACTTGGAAGGCGGTCATACAAGCTCAACGACGCCTAGGGTATACCGCACTAAGTTACAGGAACTATTATAAGGACCACACCTTATAGGCTATCTATGGCAAAGCTTGCCACCTACGGGTGGAAGCTTGGAGCCTTGCAGGCGTAATGGGTGATTAAGGTCCTGAACCTCGATTTGGACACGATTGGCAAAGGCGTATCTGCGGCTCTCGATCGGAAGAACTCCGGAACCTTTGCTTTTGAGAATGCTAAGATCTATAAAATTAAGACTAAGAGTATCATGATAAGGGAATAATCATGGCATTTATCCCCATGTATGAATGTTTTACTCTTCAACTCTAGCTTTAAACTGGTTTCACAGTAAAGCTGCGCTCTCGATGGGATGGATATCAAATCGTTTCAGTGGCACCACAATGGTGTTTGTCGAACTCTTGAACACAAGTGATGGATCCATTTCAAGGTCAATGGACAGCGGTTAAGCCATATTTGGAAGGATTTAAAAGAGCGAATGGAGGAAGAGGGTTGTTCTTGGTGAGTCTAATCGTGATTATAAAGGTACGCCAGGCAAGTCACTATAGCTCCCATTCTCTCTTCTTTTCACTCTACGCTTTGAGGACATGCTTGAGTTTAGGTTTTGGGGAGAATGGGAATGCTCTCTAGTGTCTTGTCCGTATTTTTCTACGATTATCCTCGTGGTCTTTTCATTACAGCGTTTCTTTTTGGCCCAGGTCTAGTTAATTTCCTTTAAGTATTTTAAGTCAGGTCATTCTAGTCTTTTACCAAGTTGAACATCCCTAGATGATAAATCCAATTCGTCCTACACGCTACGTTTTTTATGATTAGGCTAAAGTAGAGCCGATGTTGTATTTTAATCCTGCAGTTCGCTTTCTCTTTTAAATAGCAAGTTTGTTTAGCTCTTTTTGTCCAAAAATGCACCTGTGAGAAGCCCAAGAGCTTGATCGAAAAAATTTTGTAATCGGCAAATGTATTGTGTACTTTCTAGGTTATTTGCAAGTTTTCTGATTACTTATGCTCTTTCAAACTTATGTACTCAGACCTTGTTAGGGATAACGGCATGCTCTTTTCAATTCTCTCACATGCTCCAAGGAATAGGTTTGGGAGAGAACCTTATCTGCATGACTTATACGTGTTGTTACTGCCGTTATGGTTGTAAAAGCTTATTTACTTCTCCCTATGGCTTATTGATATTTGAATCCTTCGAAATTTGGATCTACTGGTCTTCATTGATCACCCTAGATTAGTACGTGGTTAGTGTTTCAATACTACCTATATACCTAGAAGCGTGGTCCTAAAAAGCTAAATATGTCCGTGAGGGTTGACGGTATCGTGACAATTAAACTGGGACATTTATTAAAAGTGCTGGACTTCTAGATTAAAGCAGACACACTGCAAAATTGAGATTAAAAGAGCCCAATGGCGGCTACCACATCCAATTGGTCGTTGAAGCGATTCACGAGATCTCATGTTGTTTTGAATTGAATGAGGGAAGCAGATCTCGACTTTTTGATTTCCTAAAAATTAGCCGCTAACTATGTTAGAATCCTTTCGATCTAATGAGGGCATTTGTACAAAAGCATAAGATATTTTAGGTACCTTCTTGTGATGCAAGTCACCTTTCCCATGCTGTATTTTGTTTATAATTTCATTTGGATACTTCCAAGAGGTAGAGAGATAAGCACCGACTCAATTCACTGTGAGGACTAGCGAGTACATCAAATGCTATTTTGTCCGGGGAAATCGATCAGGTTTGATTTTTACGTACAATGCTTACCAAAGTTCGTTTTGATGACAATTTTGCATCTCTAAGCGGACTTACTTTGTTTACAATGGTAGATCGGTCACTTGGGACCTTGACTCTCAAATTTGTTTTAGATGGATTTTGAGTACGGATTTATATGCAGGTTTATTTGTTTGCTTTCGGGATGAGCAAGGTTTGATTGGGGAGTTTGATGAGTGGGTTTTATCTGATCTCATTTTGGTCCTTTTTACCATCTTTAGTCATCCTTGAATATGGTTTTAGTAGCTTTCTTAGGTATTTTTTACTTGTTTGTTCTTTATACATTTGCGGTGTTTGGCTAATAGCTAATTGAAGAAGCGAAAATGGTGTATTTCGTGCATCTGAGATGTGGGTTCGATGCTTTGTATGGATCTTAGATGTGTATCCCATACACAAGCACCTGCTCGTAGCTAAGTGCACCCTTCTGCAGACCATCTCTATACATCAGAGAGTGTGAGGCGGACTAAAACCCCGAAATCAAAGCAATGTGCTACACGATATTTTTGACATTCTTTACACCTCAATGGAGCCCACTTTGGCAACTTACATCGATAAACTAATCTCGATCAAATCCGGATTTATCCTGGCTTCTATAAATGTCCATAAACTCTCTAAAGTGATGCACGAAATATAGGCGGAAGAAAGAATGAAAGGAGTAAGTCTTTATTGACTTAGTAAGGTTTAAAATGCTGCGACATCAAAGAAATACTTAGCGAAGTTGAAAGCAATATAATGTGATATAAAAAGCAGAGATTTTAATGTGGAACGGATGATGTCTGATGAGCGGATACCAGCCATAAAACTCCCAAACATATAGACTACCTTATTACTCCATCGATGAGACCTGCAAACAAACAAATTGCTTTGGGACCTTGACTCTCGTTGTTTAAGTAGATTTGGAGTCTAGTTTATGTCTAGGTTTGTTTGTTTATAGGATGGAGGCCAAGGGGTTTGATTGGGGGTTTGATGGAAGTCGATTTATACAAGTCTCATTTGGTCCTTTTTTACATCTTTACAATGGTCACTTCAGATATGGTTTTAGTAGCTTTCTTAGGTATTTTTACTTGTTTTGTTCTTCTTTACTGATGTTTGGCTAAGCTTGGCATGTAATTGAAGCAAAATGGTGTATTTTATGCATCTACAAGATACAGGTTAATGGCACTGGATACTAGATGCTGTGGCCATACTGACTGCTTTCCGGCAGTAAGTGCCTTCTGCGGACCGTGTCTCTACCAGCCGGAAGTGGCGAACGGACTAAAACCGAAATCAAAGCAATGCCTACATTCACCCAGCATTCTTTACCTCAGTGGGCCCACTTACAGCAACACATCCAATAACTAATCCACGATCAAATGGGTTTATACAACTTCTCGATAATCAACAAACTCTCCTAAAGTGAGTACACTGAGGAAATATAGGCAGAAGAAGAATGAAAGAGTAGAGAGTCTTTGATGACAATGAGTTTAAAGGTAACACGACATCAAAGAAATAACCAAGAGTTGGTAATATAATATGATATAAAAACGATTTTAATGTGGAACGAGATGGTAATCGGTACAAACGATTCTGATATAAAAACACGACATATAGACTACCTTATTACTCCGCCGGCGAGGACCTACTTAAACAAACAAGATCAAGCATGCGAAGTTCATGCTATACGGATCACGAACACACCAACCACGGTTTATTCGAATCACAGGGATCTAAAACATCTGGGGGTTCCATCCAGACGGATCCTGAACCATCGGTCCATCCGCTTGATGGCACTCACTTACGATCCGTGGTCAGATTCAAATCAAGATCTATAACTTTCGTAATCCGCGACATATGGGTATCATCTACGAGAAAGACAATATAAAATAAACAAAACCTGAACTCCCGAATTAGGCATGTCAATATGATGTTATGTACACAACTTGCCTAGGCGATTGATGTGATATAAAGAAGAAGACATATGAATCAACGATTTCATCATAGTGAGTCGAAATATAGAATTACAATTGTCTTGAATAGATCTGAGGCCATCACTTCATTTTCTAGCAGTTAGAGTAGAAAGAAAATAATGTGTGGGGAAAATATATGACAAAAGTAAAGGTACAATTGGTCAAAGAAAACATATACAGGAATCCAAAAGAAAGACAATCGATCAATACGCATTTATGAACATTCTTTGCTTAAATGAAAGTCTCCAAGGAAAAACTAGCGGACAAAATCGAGGGAGACATAAATATCCACGGTTGTATTGATCACGAGGATTGGGATCTGTGGAGATGACCTTAGTCGGTCCATCCCTTGGTAACCCTCACTTAAGTCCACGGGCCCGAATCGAATTCGTGAATCTATATTTCAGCAATCCGTGTACTTTCGTTATCATCTGCGAAAGAACAATATCGAATCAGCAAGCACGAACTCGAATTAGGCGTGATATCGTATGATGTATGTACCTGACACTGGTGATTGGTGACAATGTCAAGAAAGAAGAACATATAGATCATGATTTCATCATGAGTGGTCGAGAATGAAGATTGAATTATGCGAATGAATCTGAGGGATACATCTGTCATTTCCACATGATTAGGTAGAAGAGAAAATATGTGTGGGGAAAATATATGTAATGAAAAGAGTAAAGGGTACAATTGGTCGAAAACATACAGGAATCGAAGAAAGAAAATGATAAGTCAATATGGCGTGAAACATCAACGCCCAAAATAAAGTCATCAAGGCAATGGACGAAATCGAGACATAGAAATATCGAGAAGCAATGGAAGTGACAGCAGTGATTGAAAATCGAGACAAACTAATCAAGACAAAAGAGGAAATGATGGTAAGGACAAGACATGAATATGAGTGAGGACACGAAACTAAGAGAAATGGGTTCAAGAATTGATTGTCAAATTAAAAAAAAAAAATTAGCACGAAATCCCCCGCTCTTCGGGGATGTCCTCAGCGTCGATTACGATAGGAACTCCCAATTCTCTAATTATTCTGAGGGTCTACAAGAAGATCAAAAATTCAGAAATTTTGTCAACCCAATCCTAGGAGCTGCAAAATAAGAGGTTTCAAAGAGCGAGTTATATGGATTTCAAAGAGTTGTATGGGTTTCAAATGAACTAAGATGAACATGAGTTGACCAACTTATACAAGGTTTATAAGAATCAACAACAAAGGTCATGAACAAACGAATGGGGAGGTTAAACAAGTACAAGAAGAAATGAATGGCTTTTAATTGGGATATATGAAAGAAAGGCTGGTCAAACATCGAAACAATGGACAAGATTTAGGGCTAGCACAGTAGCGATAATGGTACAAGGAGATCGGTCAATACCAAGTGATAAAATATATCGATGCTAATTGGATAAGCCTAACAAAGGCCTTATGTATGAAGTATTGTATCAAGAGTAGTATCACATTATCAATCAATAATACTTGCAAGAACAAGACAAAATAATTATCCATTTTCCCGAGGCGGATGCGAGCGGTATAAAAGAGAAGGCTAGAATCCTTACCAAAGGTACCATCGCTGCGGTCGATCCATCAAGCTAATTCAGAGACTATACAATTTTGCCACTTCTCGTTGACCAAACACGAACCAAAGTGTTGGTCCAGATAACGGCAAAGTAAAAGACTAGAGGGGGGGGGGGGTGAATAGTGTTTTAAACTTTTGTCGATAACGATTTTCGAAACCGTGGGGTTTCGATACTTAAATCGGAGTGGAAGACTTTAAGATAGTAAGTGCGAAATAATAAGTAAGTGTGTGTGCTTTGAAAGATAAATCTGAAGGTAAATAACACGGCAAGTATAGTGGTATACGGAGGTGGCGTAATCCTCCAACTAATCCACCGGTCTTTCTGAGACCTAGAATTCACTAGAACAGATAATTGAGTTCACCTTACAATAATCCTATTCTAAGATTCCTAAACAAATGGTTCCCAACCAAATATTCCCCCTGAGTTATTCCCCAGCTCCTAGAGCTAAGTACTTCCTCTACTCAGATAACCTTGGAGTTATTCCATGATTTCCCAAATCAAGTACTTCCTCTACTCCACGCCTTGATGGTGTTGGTTATAAGGTTTGTCAGAGAGGCTTCTTGTATAACTTTTCAGTTATGTTTCCAGAGAGCCTAATAGAACAAGACTACTTAATACACTTGTTAGGTATGGAAATCGCTCTTCTTGACCAGTAATTGATGTCCGTTACGGAGAATGAGCTTGAAAGGTTATCGATAGTTCAACTCTTTCACGAATAACAATCTCTTGTTGGAGTTCGGGACAACTTAGAACTACTAGTGATTCTTCAAGCAACGAAAGCTTTGGAAAGGGTAGTAGAGTGCTTGAGAGAATGCTGCTAGATTGTAAGTTTGCAAGTTAGATCGTTCTTTGGTCGTTGTATTTCTCAGCATCTAAGTGTGTGATATTTATAGATGAATTAGAGAGTCGTTGGGATGTTATCCGTTATACACAATTCAAATTCAGTCTATACTTATCTTGAAATGAGTACTCAGAAGTCCTTGTCTCATATCTCGAGGAGTTGCTTTAGCGGCTTTTCTGCCGATGCAATTAATGCACATGTACTATTTCTTGTCACCTGTAGTCTTCAACGGATACATTAGCCTTTACGATGGCTTGCATGCTCCATACTCATGATGTCATATGTTCGAATCATGTTTCAAAAGTAACTAAATGCACTTAAGAAAGGATTAAGGACATAGTCTTTCCGAGTGAGTCTAAACCTTGGTGTCTTCATAAATCTTGTGCAATCTCCGGTCTTGTAATCTTCAGAAAAGCTCCATTGCTAGGATTGATCTTCATGGTCTTCTTGAAATAAAAATTACATTCGAGACCTATAATCCTAATACAAGATTTACTAGACTAATCACACTCGTGATTTCCTCTTTTACAATGTTCAAGTGAACTAAGAGTACTTAATCACCTTTGGCAAAGATAAGAACATGTGATGAATGATCAAAATACTAACAAATATTCCTAACACAAAGTTATCCTTAGTCGGTCCGTGAGGCCTCTACCGTATACCACAGGCATGACCTCCGTCCCCTGACATACTAAAATACCTCAAGCGCGCTTATGCTTTCGTCTTTGATAAATTCTCTTACTTACCTAAATCATTGTAATAAACTAGAATCAACCGTACAATTGTAACTAGAAACTAAAATTGAATAACTAAAATTTAAGATACTTACCGTGAAGCTGTCGTAGTATTTTACGGTTGATATATCTATTTCTCCACTAATTATAATATCTTGCACTTCGTTTTACTTTCACGAACATATATGTGTGAGAATTGTGTATATGTAAAGATATGTAGTAGTATCTGATTTATGTGTGCAGTAGTGATCAATTAAGAGTAGTTGAATCAAGATGAGAAGTTGAATAAAGATGGGAGTGAAAGATTAGGCGGTGAGGCATAACTCACCAACTCACGTACGTGTCTCTTGTATGTATATAGTTGTATAGTTCTTATTATAATTATTAAATTATTTGGACCAACTTACTTATTTCGATTTTCATAAAGGCGATATGAAAGTCAAAGAGGTCAAAAAACTATAAATTCATACGGTTCATATATTGATCGTTCTTTCATACGACTTAGTTCGATATATAAAATGACTTATATCAAAATTGTTAACATGCCGGCCTAAAATTATATAAAACAATAATAACAATTAAGTTAAAAGAAAACTAAGTACACCTAATAGCAATAATAGAAAAAGACGATAATCATAATAATTTTATAATTTATTTATTTAGTTATCTAAAAGCAGTTCTTAAGTGGGGTGTTACACTAGAAGTGGGCGAAGGCCAAAATACCAAGAATCGAAGTTAAAAGGAGCAAAAGGAGCGGAAAGGGTAAAAGCGGTCACTCGGAAGAATGGCGCCGATTATCAAATGGCGTCGCCGATAAGTTTCTGATGGTGGAAAGAACTAGCACGCTTGATTATCAAAGCGTCGCCGATAAGCTTCGATACAGTGGGCAGCTAAAATTTGGCACGCCGATTTCCTTTAAATCATTTTCTTGGCGATTTCTTCTCCTAATTTAGTTTCTCCTCCTTCGTTTGAGATTAGACATTTATTCTATTGTTAAAGGAGAATACTTTGCCCTAGATCAAAACCTACATTCATACTTTGACATTGATAACAATTTGGAGCTTGATTTTGATCTTCATGGTCTTCTTGGAAATAAAAATTACATTCGAGACCTATAATCCTAATACAAGATTTACTAGACTAATCATACTCGTGATTTCCTCTTTTACAATGTTCAAGTGAACTAAGAGTACTTAATCACCTTTGGCAAAGATAAGTACATGTGATGAATGACCAAAATACTAATGATATTCTAACAAATTTTCCCTTTTGATCAGTCATTCATGACTATCTTTTAAAGTCCTATTACAAATTTGTAATCGGAAGAGAAAACAATCCGCCACTTAATCATTTCAAATGATATTCAATTTTAGTTGAATTAAGTGAAAAGTAAGCATCAACCAAATCACGAAAGTGATCTTTCTTGATAATTTGTCATCTATTATAATGTTTACGAGTATGATCTTGAAAGGTATAGTTCTGAGTGAGATGCAACTTTTACGGATAGAAATTGAAACAATCATGAAGATTACAAAAAGTAACAAAACATAATAAGTAAATTAGAACAACAGGAGAGTCGAGCTCCAAGTAAACATTCTAAGATACTAGTTTTCAAGTCTTCAAAATAACTTAGGTTTAGAAACCTCAAGTTCTTGACTGCCTTTCTGGATCGAGTTGACATAATCATCCACTTTTACGCATTCTTGGACATAGTCATAAAGAGTCCTTGACAGAGTTACGTTTACGGACAAATCACATATTTCTTGGTAACTCTTGCCAAGTTTATGATTTTTCCTCAGAAAATGTTTGACCCAGAAGTATTTTCCCCAGACCCAGGCATGGTCTACTTGTAGCTGAGATAGGTTGAAATATTTGTATATTTCTTCCAGATAGTGTATATCATCTAGGTATTCATCCAATGTCATATAGAATGACTCATAGGTTGAAACTCCTAGTTTGTTCTTCTTCTTTGTGCTACCATCCATTTTTCGTACCTTGTGTACATCATCGGGCTTTAGGTAAGGGCAGCAAAAGGAGAGGTCCATCTTTCGCATCGTTTCTCTTCTCTACTTCAAAGTTTAGCCAGGCATGAAGGTGCTCAGATTTTAGCAATTCTAGCTTGCCTTCTCTCCATTTCAGTATCTGGTTGAGGATGGGAGTTGGAAACTTATCATTGACAAGTAAATGTTGTAGTTCGAATCGATACCCTCTCTTGTTGAATGCACCTATATAAAACTACGCATTACTCGTCTTCACATATTCAATGTGGACATCGGTTGGCTTTTCTTGAACAATTTCTCTGTTTGTTACGCCAAACGGGAATCCTTCTTGCTTTTACATTGGGTGGCCTTACGTCGGAGATCCTCTAACCACTTTCTTCACCTTGAAATTTGTCTTTGGTGGAAGTTCCTTGTATTGACTTGGTATTTCGGAAGGAGTTACACATGCCAAAGGCATTGCTGCTAGAGGAGGTTGTGAGGTGCTTGCTTGCCTTCTTCTCTTGTGAAGTGGATGTTCATCTGTATCAGATTCATCCTCATCATCATCATTGAAGTTCAACAATGGAGGCTTGCAGCTTTCTTGGTCTCTCATTTCTCCTTCTTCTTGGTCTTCTCCTTTTTCAGGATTATTCTGGTTGTTCCCTTCTAAGATCCTAAGGGACTTGGTTCCCCTAGTGACCATACTTCTCAGCCTTCTGGCTGGTTGATCTGGAACAACTTCTTCAACAGGGGCATCTCCGGTGTTCTTGATGACTAGTTGACTTGAGGAGGGAGGCATAGATTGTTTTCTCTTTCTTCCTCTGCCTTTCTGAGCCATCTCTTCTTCTTCCCCCTTAGTCATGAATGACTGACTCATAATGGCATAAGCTTTAGAGAGTGAGTCAAAGTTTTTCTGGAGATTATTGTGCACCCTGACCAATTCTTGGATTTCTGCTTAACCAGTTCCTGCTCCTTTCTGTTGAGCTCTTCAAGTGGCCTAAGAATGGCGTTGGCTTGCGAAAAGACATGGTGGCTTCATTGAGTGCTGCATTAGCATTATTACAATCCTCATCCTGACCAACCCTAGGTCTTTCGAGAGAGAGCTATCTTTGGTTGCTCTGTTGATAATGCATGACCAATGACTTCATCTCTTTTGGGACGGATTTTAGCACTTCTGTGTCTTGAGCAATTAGTGTCTTTCTGAGTTCCAAAAAGATACTATTTCTGGCACGGTGCTCTTCACTTCTTGAACTACTTGTTGCAGAGAATATATGAGGAGCAAGTAGAGCTCTCTTGTGTTGAGTGACAAGTCTCTCATCTTCTGCGTCGAATCAAGTTTTGGTTGTTTTCGATCACTCTTATTATCTTTTTCTTGAATAGTTTGCAGATTGACAACCTTTATGCGCTTTCCATCAAGTGTCTTGGCCTTCGAGAAGATGTAGAAGGTCTTTACGATGCGATCTCGATCATCTTCTTCATCATTATTGTCATCCATGGCATCTATTTATTGTTGTGACAACAATGGCATCTTTTAGATTTGTGCTCATCTAGGGCGCCAATTCACAGGTGTTAGCTTCTTTGAGCTTTTGAATTTTGGCTTCCTTTTCATCAACAAGAGCTTGACACTCTAGATTCTCTTTTCTTCTTCAACACCTTTACGAGTTGTTCAATCGAACTCGTGGCGGATATCTCTTCAAGTATATCATTACATTACTTTGTTGGGTTTCTAATGAGACTTTGAAGGTGATGATGATGGGGCTTCGAGCATTGGAAGGTGGCCTTTTCTACACTTCCTTTGCTAACTTTGAATCCCTTGGTTTCGGGTTGGGGATCATCATTACGATCATCATCATCATCATCCTTCTTGTTTTCTTGACTTGGATGCTCGGAAGGGGTGCTTGATAATCATTCTCCCATTTCTTCTTCATCTTACAAATCAAGTTGATCACATTTGGGAATGTAATCATTCTCCCATTCACTTCTTCTTGCTCAATTTGGGTAAGTAGTGAGCTTACTAGGCAATGCGGGATGGGTTACCATCTACTCTTGGGTTTGAGCATCCATGATTTGAAATCTGCTAGAAGTTTTGTGCTACTTCATGGTGAAGTCTTCATGCATCAGTTGGCAAAAGAATAAGACTCATTGGGAACAATGCATGGATGTAGTCTTCGGTTTAGGGCTATTGCTCTCTTTTACGGGACGTCGATTACTCGTGCTATTTGAAGGTGACCTTTACGAGTTTACTCGTTCAGAAGCACTTTAGATGTTTCTTGAGAGTGTGCTACGGAAAGCCTTGAGTAAATCAAGCGGCACAAAACTTTGAGCACGAAAGAAAGGGATCAAGTTAGTTTTGTTCAAACCACTTGAGTTGGTATCGTGTGCAAAAGTAAGCTTTACGAGCATACGTGTAGAAACACTAGGCTCATTTGCTTGGACTTGACTTGTTTGGGCACAGATGCCTCAGATACCTTGTTGTGATGAGAAGTCTGATCCACAACATCCTTTCTTTCTGATTTAAATTCCAAGTGAGGAAGCTCAGTGGCATCTTCCTCAGAAACCTTGGGGGTTTCTGGAACCTTTTCTTCGATCTGACTTGTTCGGTTTGAGTTTCTATTGGAGGAGTTTTCAAGAATTTTCTCCTTCGATTGTTCTTGGCGAGCTGTAAGAACAAACATAAGAGATTTAGTAGTGGGATTTCAGAGCATTCTTGAAGAAGATTATTCTTGAGTGCTTACCTTCTCATCGAAGGCTCGATAAATGCTTCTTCGAAGCTTTTCACGGATTTTCTTGGTTTTGGAGTGTTGGTCCCTCCACCACTACTTCGATTAGAGAGCCTAAAGTAAGACTAAAAGAAATTTAGAACACAAGATATTAATTTTTCAAGCAAGCTATTTCTTATTAGAGATAACAGCTACACAGAAGGCTCTTCTTGTTGTTCTGAGGTTGGAGAAACCTCTTCTTCATTCAGAAGGGTGGACAGATTAACTTCCCCCTGAAAGTTTGTCTCCAATATGGCCTGAAAAGAGTCAAGTTGATCATTGATCTTTTGGACTTGTGGTGAATCCACAGTCTCTCTGTGCTCATTGTTGTTCTCCTCTGTAGTATCATTCTAAGTCTCCATCTCAGTTTGATCCCTTTCTGAGAGTTGAGCTTTCTCAGAAGGTTGAGGAACCTGTTCAAGAACAGGGTTTTCATCAGCAATATTGAGTCTTTGGTATTGTGAATGTGGAAGCAATGTCGATCTTCCATCATTCTATCTTCCTCACCAGCCTTCTTCTTCCTGTGGAGGGGCTCTTATCTTTACGAAGAGCTAAGTTTGATGCTCCTCCTTGGGTCTCAAACTTATATCTTTTGAAACCTTGCGATTACTTCATCATCCTCGGAATCCTTTATTACGTGTTGGCGCAGACCCATCTATGATATTTCTATCATTTGGGAGAGTTACGAGCAATGCTTTGAGATTCTTGGGGCTTCTAAGCGCCTTTACGGGCGAACAACATCTTGAGACCTTGTCTCCGAAGGTTGTGCCTCTTGAATGTTTATGGACTTGGAGGTCCTTTTGCCTTGAGCCCTTTTTCTTTTGGCGGTGGAGGTTTAGCTTGAGCTTGCTGAAACCTCATCACCTTGTTGTGTAGTTTCTTGACCTTTACGAGTACTTGCTCGACAATTCTCTCCTTTTCTTAAAAGGCGTGTGCGAAAAGGGAGTTGGTGGTAGGATTTCTTGTTTCTCTCTAGAGTAATCCCCATGGTTTCCAGAATGTAACATATCCCGAGACGAAGTGCATATTGGCTCTTGGCTCAATAAGGCCATTGATGATTTTGGGCTCAAATTCCTCAATATGTCGAGAATTTGTTGAAGGCGTACTTCCCCAATTGAAGTGGGTTTCACGCCTTCATTCTTACGGTTGAAGATGCATCATCATCCATCTCTCCATACTTATCTGGTTACTCCACCTTTGTTGCAATCAAAGCAGCGGACGGGATGAGAGCGAAAGTACTCGGTGTTTACGAAGATGACATTACGATAGCTTTCAGAATAAAGTCTCCTGTGCAACCTTTGACGCCTTGAATCATTGAGGCGTCCTTGATGTTGATATCTTCAATAGTTCCTCAATTTTTCAATCGGAACAATTTGCGAAAGCCTTGCGATCGAGAACAATTTCTTGTCCTTGGACTTGATGCGCATGTACTTTTCTTCTTTGTCATTCACAACCTTTGTGAAGATTTTGGAGTTGTTGTAGAACTCCAGTACATCCAGTGTGGATAGGCCACTGGGTGCAGCAGATAAAAACCTGTAGATATGGGAATTCTTCAACATCCCCAATATCAGTTTCCTTTCTGGTTTTGAAGGTATATTGCTTGGTACATATTTCTTCACCAAGAATGCTCCCGAATTCATTTTATGACTAGGGTTCCAGTCCGAAGGGGTGAATTATCCCATAAGGCGTTTATTCAACACCTTAAGTTCTTTTCCTCCTTGCTTTTCAGCAGGAGTAGATGATCCGGCCTTAGGGTTCTTGGTGGTCATGTTCTTGGGTGCCATCTCTTTATATAATGTTTTGAATAAGTGGTTTTGCAGAAGGATTTTGCACAAGTAATTGAGATTAGTTTATCTTTTGAACACTAAGCACAAAAGTTGAGTTTGCGAAGGAGGTTTGCGAAATCTTGAGAGATTTTGCTATTTTGATGCAAGTTTGAAATTTTGGATTTGGTAAAAGTGTTTGTCTTTTGTCCAATTCCTATATATATAGCAGATAAAACATACATAGATACAACATACATATAGCTGAATATGAATGCGTGTCTTTGCATCTGCACAGGCGTGGTACGTCCTTTGTACTTCATTAAATGCTTAGTGGGCCACGTCTGAATTTCTAAACAGACATTACTTGCTTTGTTTTAATCTCAGCTGTTGAGATCAAACGTTTATACATCAAGGGCTTATATTGAATATCTTGTAATGATATCAATCAACAAATGGTAATGTGCCGACTTGATGGATTTTTAATATGCTAGTGAGAACACTTTGATCGTTTGAGCATATCATTCTGAATGTCAAGTCCTTATCTATATATTGTTTATCATGAAAATGGTAAAAATACAAGACATTGGACATGTTTGACTTTCAGAACTTATACCTTTTGGGCTTTGTGTGTCTTTTCTCTTTATGACTAAATAGTTTCCTGAATTCAAGAATCAGAAACTTCAGTTGTTTGAATGTATTTGACCCACTCTGAGTAAGTAAGTTCTAGTCTTATTTATTGAGTGTGTACCAACCTTTACCTTTCTGGATACCCGTTCCAGAAATGTTTTACCTTTCTGAGTGTTGCTACTCAGAAACCTTTGCAACACTTCTTAACAACTTGGCTTTCTGAGAGCATGTTCTCAGAGGCCTGCTTCTTTTCTACCTTGCTTACTCAGACTTTAGAGATTCAGGACATTTTTCAGTCCTTAGGCAACTCCATCAATCCAAGATTATGTCTTAAGGTCAAGAACCGGCTTTCTTGTAGGGGCTTGGTGAAGATATCTGCAAGTTGGTCTTCTGTGCCAATCTTGAGTATCTCTATATTGCCTTTTTCAACATGGTCTCTGATGAAGTGGTGTCTAACATCAATGTGCTTTGTTCTGGCATGGAACTTGGGATTCTGTGTGATTGCAATAGCACTTGTGTTGTCACAGAAAATAGGAGTTTTCTCTTCATTGAGTCCATAGTCTCTGAGTTGTTGTTGAATCCACAGAATTTGTGTTGCACAACAACCCGGTGACAATATATTCGACCTGTGGTAGAAGTTGCAATTGAGTTTTGCTTCTTGCTAAACCATGAGATAAGTCTTGTTCCCAGAAACTGACAAGTTCTGAGGTACTTTTCCTATCAAGCATTGATCCAACATAGTCAGCATCTGAGTAACCAGCCAAACTTAATCCACCTTCTTTAGGATACCACAAATATACATTTACTGTACCTTTCACATACCTTAATACTTTCATAGCAATGGTGTAGTGTGATTGCATTGGATTTGTTTGAAATCTAGCACACACTCCAACTGCATATTGAATATCTGGTCTGCTTGCAGTAAGGTAAAGTAGTGAACTTATTAATTTCCTATACTTGTGTTCTTCAACACTCTTATCTGATTCAGTATAGGTCATTTTGGTTCCTACGCTCATAGGTATCTTAGCATTCTTTTCAGAGGGCTTAAGATTGAACTTTGTGAGCATGTCTTTTGCATACTTTGTCTGACTAATGAATATTCCATCATTGAGTTGCTTGACTTGCAATCCTAGGAAATAGTTCAATTCTCCCATCATGCTCATCTCAAACTTATTTTTCATGAGATTTGCAAAGTCATCACAAAGTTACTTGTCCTTAGATCCAAATATAATGTGATCAACATATACTTGAACTAAGAGCAGTTTCCCATCATGATTTAAGGTAAATAAGGTTTTATCAACTTCACCTTTCTTGAAACCACTTTCCAGAAGGTATTTGGCCAAAGTATCATACCATGCTCATGGAGCCTGTTTCAGTTCATATAGAGCTTTACATGGTTTATAGACCATTCTACTTTACGAGGAAACTTCAAAACCGGTGTTTGTTCAACATAGACTTCCTCGAAGTTCACCATTCAAGAATTCACTTTTGACATCCATTTGATAAACTTTAAAGTCTTTATGAGCTGCAAAGGCCAGAAAGAGTCTTATTGCATCCAATCTGGCAACTGGTGCATATGACTGATCAAAATCTAAACCTTCAGTCTGGGTGAATCCCTTGGCAACCAACCTTGCTTTGTTTCTGGTTATTTCACCAGATTCATTCATCTTGTTTCTGAAAACCCACTTGGTTCCAATCACAGATATTCCTTCTACAAATGGAACTATTTTCCAGAATTTGTTTCTTTCAAACTGATCCAAATCTTCTTGCATTGCAGAGATCCAGTCTTGGTCTCTTAATGCTTCTTCAATAGTTTCAGGTTCAATGTTTGAGATGAAACATCCAAAGAGAGAATTAGCATTTTCGGCTATTGCTCTCCTAGTCCTAACACCTTGATTGATTGGTCCAACACATCCTTTGCAGGATGATCCTTGATCCATCTCATCATGGGTTTGGGGCTAGTAGGGTCAACATCTATGTGATCTGAATGTGAATCACTATGATTATGACTTGATACTTCTTCAGTATCTATGACATTTCGTACCACAGGAGGGCGTTGAATGTCTGACACTTGCTCAGTGTGAGGGCTTTCTGGGACATGCCTGTCAGAGAGGTCATTTCCAGAATTAGCTCTTTGATGAACATCTTCAGTTTCCATTTCTGGAATTTTCATAGGAAATTCTTCGTCATGTCTGAGAATCATCTGGTTGTTACTAAGCATTTCATGCTTTTCTTCGTCAGAGTCATCCTCTCTTTCCATAATGATGTTTTTCCTTTCTGAGGGTTCTTCTTCATAATCCTTTAACATTAGTTCCTTGAACCTTTCTGAGAGTTCATCATCAAGGGGTGATTTCTTGCTTTCTTCATAGAATACAACATGGGCGATTCTTGATCTTCTTTGTTCTTTTGTTGTAAACTCTGTAAGCTTTGCTATTCATAGAATAACCAAGAAACACTCCTTCATCTGCCTTTGGTTGAAATGTTCTTAGATACTCTTTTCCATTATTAAGAACAAAACATCTACAACCAAACACTTTCAGATGTTTAATATTAGGGGCTCTACCAACCAAGAGCTCATAAGGGGTCTTGTCATGGTGTTTGTTTATCAAACATACATTACGAGTGTAGCATCTTTGTGTTTACGGCTTCAACCCGATAAACTTCACTTATTTCGATGTCGGCCGACATTGTCCTTCTTTGCTTCTTTAAGAGTTCTATTTTCCTTTACGCAACACCATTTTGTTGTGGTGTTCTTCTGAGAGGAAAGTTGATGTTGTATACCTTCTTTGATACAAAACTCCTTTATGTCTTGGTTGACAAATTGATTACCATGTGCATTACGATTGCAGATACCTTGTCATTTTTCATGACTTCAAGCTTATTTAGCAAGTTTGGTATCTCCACCCTAGCATCATATTTATGCTTCAGAAAGACAACCCAAGTGAATCTTGAGAAGTCATCTACAACAACAAGACCATACTTCTTTCCTGCATAACTAGTTACAGATGATTCAAAAAGATCCATGTGTAATAGTTGCAGTGGTCTAACACTAGAGTGTTTGATTTTAGACTTGAAAGAGATCTTAGATTGTTTCCCCATCTGACAGGCAGAACAGATACCATCCTTTCTGAAAGATGTTTTGGGAAGGCCAACTACTAACTCTTTCTTGGCAAGTTTGTTCAGAGTTTTGAAATTCAAGTGACTCCTTCTTTTGTGCCATAACCAGTGCTCTTCTCTGTGACCTGATTGATTCACCATGAGACATTCTTCAGTTGTGGCAGATGCCCAATCGGCAACATAAAGACTGCCTTTCCGCCTAGCAACCAAGACTGTCTGCTTTGACTCATTGTCAATAAGTTTGCAATATTTTGCTTTAAATTTCTGATAAATCCCTTGTGCAAAGGCTCATGCTAAATAGATTGTATTTCAAACCCTTAACATGTAATACGTCGAATTGTTAAGGATCCCAATTTAACGTTGCGAATCCCGGAGAGGATTTAATTCTCCTCTGCAAATCGATGTACGGTCCATTGTTGCAAGCTTTGTAGTTGACGGTTGCTTTGTCTCTGTCATGTGATTTCGCATCCACTATCAAATAGCCATTGAGCCTTAGTCGAGGCGTTACGCACAAAAGAAGGGAGTTAGGTTCTTGCCTCAGAGATAGAACCACTTAGACTAAACATTCTTCCAGTAGGAATGCACATTTTAGTGAATTTCTTGGGAGTTTGTTTTTGTCTAACTTTATCGAAGGAGAAACAATAGAATCAGTAATTTTGATCTCAATCTTCCTTCTTGAGGTGTTTCTAGGTGTTCCTTTTGGTGCTTTCTGGACCCTGGGTTTCTGGGATTGCTTTTCAGCAAACTTAGCCTTTTTAGCTAGGTTCCTTCTAGCTTTGGCATTCATTTTTCGGTTTGAGATTTCTTCCATACATTTGTTATTTACGTGTAATATCACCTTAGCCATTGTTCTTGTCCTTCCTTAGATTGTTGTAAAGGACTTTTCCAATATACGATAGCCAATGCCATTTCGAACACCTTTGGCTTTCTGAATGCGGTCTTCAGAAGCCTTACTAGTTTCTGTACCGTCTTTATTTTCATGAAATGGTACAGTAGAGAATTTGCCTATTCCAGCAATTCTTCCTTTCTTAGTAATATGGCAATGTGGATGGCTACATATGCGAGGTTGTATTTCTTTTGAAGCTTCACCCACAAGTTTCTTGTGAACTTGTTGTTCTTTCAAAGGTTGGGTTGCTACTCCTTTTCCTTTATCAACTACCTAGCTTTCGACCAATGCTATAGGTGGTTGAAGAACCGTTCATTGACTTTTACAAAGGTCGACCTTTCATCACTCTTCTTGAGAGGAGATGAATTACTCGATTGTTCATCTAGTCCAAGTCCACCTTTCTCGGAGGATCTCGGATATGATTGAACCTCAGTAAGAGTGTCACTAGCCTTTGCATAAGATTGGAAGGATAGCTCTTTCTTTCGAAGTTCCTCATTCTCAGAAAAGCAGCTTTATCATTTTCTTATTAAGTTCATCCAAGGCTAGTTTGTGAAAATTTTCATTTTCAGATATCTGATTTTTCAGAAGGGCTATTTCAGCGCTCTTGTTCTCAGACACCCTGGTTAGCTCAGAAACCTCTTTATCAAGAGTTTCTTTGCTTTCCTCTAGAATTCTGGTTTTGGATTGTGCTTCCAGAAATTCTTTCTCATAACGATCCAATTCACTCCTGATTAACTCCAGATCCTCAATTCCATCATCACTCTCATAGTACAGAAATTGTGAAATGTTTGTTACCTCATCAGCCATAAGACACATTTCAATGTTGGAGATGTCTAGACCAGCAATCTCAGCAACGCCACACATTTCATTCTTCTTAAGGCCGAAGTCGATTACGTCGTGGGTGATTCCACACAATTCTGGTGATGGTAGGTTTGAGTTATCTGAACCTCCATCTTCAGAATCTGTCTCAATATCTAGAGCATCAAGTTGGATTTGAATCTTCGTCCTTTCTTCAGTCAGTAAGGCCCTTTGATTTCTTTTGTAATTTCTTCTGTCCTTCTTGTCAAATGTCTTGAGCTTGTTTAAAGCAGGGCAATCTCTCTTGAAGTGACCAGGCTTTTGACATTAGAAGCAGATATCATTTTCTATCTCTGGCGATTGACTAACACCTTCTGAATGGGGTCTTGAGAGTTGTTTAGTTGAATGTTCTTATCTTGATGATAGTTTGGGCGAAGATGCTTTTTCAGCTTTTCTTTAGCTTTTCTTCTCTCAATCTCTTGACTCACAAATTTATTCATGTGTCTTAATGCAAGAGAATTTTCTTCAGATGCGTCTTTGGTATCTGTCTTTTCAGAAGTACCTTGAGAGACTAGAGCAACACTTTGCAACTTCTCAGCTGTTTGTTCTCTCGAGTTGTCTCATAATCTCTGATTGCAAGATGAGAGAAGAGCTCTCTTGAGTAATATTTGGCATTCCTTGGTTGAAATAAAAGAATTTAGTGTGTTCCCGATGTGATTGAGACTTGACAATAGTCTTAATCTTTTACATTTGGGAGTATCTGTTGCTTTCACCAAGTGCAGCCATATCACTCATAAGAGTAGTAAACACGAAATCAAGTTCTTCGAGTTTGATGGGACCTTGCTTGAAGTTTTGGAACTTCAATTTAAGAACTTCGAACTTGTTTTCTTTGGTTTTCGGTTAAAACGCAGATTTCTTCAATCAATTGCGCAACTTTATTTTTAGCACCCACATTTACCTTGTATGTGCTTTCAGTGTCGATCGATGATTATATTCTGAGCTTGACCATCAATCATGTCTTTTGGCATCTTCAGATGTCCAGAGCTCTCTTGGCTTGTCTTCATACATAATGCTTCCACGAGCAACACAACCACTATCACTAGCAGTCGCATCCTCGCTTTCATCTTCCTTGTCTGAGGCTTTTCTTCCATCAGACACCTCAGTAACTTGTTTGAGTTGTCTGATTTTAATAGGCCCTTCATTGATGACATAGATCATCTCATCACTAATGGCCTCGGATGGAGCATCATGTTGTTCTTCCATTTCTCATAGTTTTACGGCTTGAGCGGGTGCATCACACAGAGACATTCCTGCGCACTTAACACACAAATTATATAGTCCTCAGAAAGGGACAAAGTTTCTTCACCTATCTGGGGATCTAGGTTCAGTGCAGAAGGCTTGGGAACCTCCTGCTCTGATACCACTTGTTGGTCCAGATAACGGCAAAGTAAAAGACTAGAGGGGGGGTGAATAGTCTTTTAAACTTTTGTCGATAAACACAGTTTCTGGAAGCAGGGGTTTCGATACTTAAATTCAGGCCGGAAGACTTTAAGATAGGTAAGTCTTGAAACAATAAGTAAGTGTGTGCTTTTCTGAAAGATAAATACAGAAAGGTAAATAACACAGCAAGTATAGTGGTATCTGGAGGTGGCGTAATCCTCCAACTAATCCACTTCGGTCTTTCTGAGACCTAGAATTCACTAGAACAGATAATTGAGTTCACCTTACAATAATCCTATTCTAAGATTCCTAAACAAATGGTTCCCAACCAAATGTTCCCCCTGAGTTATTCCCCAGCTCCTAGAGCTAAGTACTTCCTCTACTCAGATAACCTTGGAGTTAGTCCCTGATTTCCAAAATCAAGTACTTCCTCTACTCCACGCCTTGATGGTGTTGGTTATAAGGTTTGTCAGAGAGTCTTCTTGTATAACTTTTCAGTTATGTTTCCAGAGAGCCTAATAGAACAAGACTACTTAATACACTTGTTCAGTGTATGGAAATCTGCTCTTTACTGACCCAAGTAATTGATGTCCTTTCTGGAGAATGAGCTTCAGAAAGGTTATCTGATAGTTTAACTCTTTCACGAATAACAATCTCTTGTTAAGGTTCAGGACAACTTAGAACTACTAGTGATTCTTCAAGCAACAGAAAGCTTTCAGAAAGGGTAGTAGAGTGCTTGAGAGAATACTTTGCTAGATTGTAAGTTTGCAAGTTAGATCGTTCTTTGGTCGTTGTATTTCTCAGCATCTAAGTGTGTGATATTTATAGATGAATTAGAGAGTCGTTGGGATGTTATCCGTTAGACACAATTCAAATTCAGTCTATACTTATCTTGAAATGAGTACTCAGAAGTCCTTGTCTCATATCTCAGAGAGGACTGTGCTTTAGCGGCTTTTCTGCCGATGCAATTAATGCACATGTACTATTTCTTGTCCTGTAGTCTTCAACGGATACATTAGCCTTTCTGATGGCTTGCATGCTCCATACTCATGATGTCATATGTTCCAGAATCATGTTTCAAAAGTAACTAAATGCACTTAAGAAAGGATTAAGGACATAGTCTTTCCGAGTGAGACTAAACCTTGGTGTCTTCATAAATCTTGTGCAATCTCCGGTCTTGTAATCTTCAGAAAAGCTCCATTGCTAGGATTGATCTTCATGGTCTTCTTGGAAATAAAAAATTACATTCAGAGACCTATAATCCTAATACAAGATTTACTAGACTAATCACACTCAGTGATTTCCTCTTTTACAATGTTCAAGTGAACTAAGAGTACTTAATCACCTTTCTGGCAAAGATAAGAACATGTGATGAATGATCAAAATACTAACAAATATTCCTAACACAAAGTTATCCTTAGTCGGTCCGTGAGGCCTCTACCGTATACCACGGGCATGACCTCCGTCCCTGACATACTAAAATACCTCAAGCGTGCTTATGCTTTCGTCTTTGATAAATTCTCTTACTTACCCTAAATCATTGTAATAAACTAGAATCAACCGTACAATTGTAACTAGAAACTAAAATTGAATAACTAAAATTTAAGATACTTACCGTGAAGCTGTCGTAATATTTTACGGTTGATATATCTATTTCTCCACTAATTATAATATCTTGCACTTCGTTTTACTTTCACGAACATATGTGTGTGAGAATTGTGTATATGTAAAGATATTAGTAGTATCTGATTTATGTGTGCAGTAGTGATCAATTAAGAGTAGTTGAATCAAGATGAGAAGTTGAATAAAGATGGGAGTGAAAGATTAGGCGGTGAGGCATAACTCACCAACTCACGTACGTGTCTCTTGTATGTATATAGTTGTATAGTTCTTATTATAATTATTAGATTATTTGGACCAACTTACTTATTTCGATTTTCATAAAGACGATATGAAAGTCAAAGAGGTCAAAAAAAACTATAAATTCATACAGTTCATATTACAGTGATCGTTCTTTCATACGACTTCGTTTCGATATATAAAATGACTTATATCAAAATTGTTAACATGCCGGCCTAAAATTATATAAAACAATAATAACAATTAAGTTAAAAGAAAACTAAGTACACCTAATAGCAATAATAGAAAAAGACGATAATCATAATAATTTTATAATTTATTTATTTAGTTATCTAAAGCGTGATTCTTAAGTGGGTGTTACACTAGAAGTGGAGCGGGAAGGCCAAAATACCAAGAATCGAAGTTAAAAGGAGCAAAAAGGAGCGGAAAGGGTAAAACGGTCACTCGGAAGAAGCTGGCGGCCTTGATTATCAAATGGCGTCGCCATGAAGTTTCGATACGGTGGAAAAGAACTAGCGACGCCATTATCAAGCGGCGCCTTGATGCTTCGATACGGTGGAGCGCTAATTTGGCGACGCCAGATTTCCTTTTAAATCATTTTCTTCGGCGATTTCTTCTCCTAATTTAGTTTCTCCTCCTTACGTTTGAGATTAGACATTTATTCTATTGTTAAAGGAGAATACTTTGCCCTAGATCAAAACCTACATTCATACTTTGACATTGATAACAATTTAGAGCTTGATTTTGACTATTCATCGAAGGATTGATATCGAATCCCTGATTACTGTGGTAAATCTCTATTGTTTTATCTTATTCAATTCGTTCTTATTCTGTTTCTCGAATTGTTCACGCTTTCATGCGATTATCATTCTGTTTATCTTAATCATGAGTAATATCTTGTATTCTTTCATCCTTGCTTTGATTATGAGTAGCTAAACCGCTCCGGACATGGTAGCGTGATAGCTTTGCGTATTCGCTCTTAGGGTTTGAAATCGTTCATATAGGTTAGGCTAGTTCAAAGATCTTCGTAAAAACCCTTCAATTCAATACTCTCGTTCAAAGATTCTCTAAAATGTTTGGTTAAGGATCGTGGATTGACGACCCACGATTACTCTAAGTCAAATATCTTCAAACTCGTTTGGTAAAGGTTGAATTGATAGTTTTCTGTACACCAACCGTGTGACAGTATGAACGTATCCCTAGAGCAAATTAGCATTGCTCGATCGTAACTACTACATTGTTAATTTCCGTTTTCTAGTTTAAAGAAGTACTCAAATTCAAACAAATCAACATTGTTTCACAAGTAACTATTTGTTTTCAATCGTTGCGAATGCCTAATTGATTCCTTAGTGAACGACCTCGTGGTTAGCATTGTCTATCTACAACTACTGCTTTCTACTTGTTTCCTATGTAGTAATTTGAGCACATCAGTTCAGACCTCGATAGTCTATGCACATCCGCATTGTCCCGTCTTTTTTCTTTAAAAAGAGAACAGGAGAACCCCAAGGTGAAGAGCTAGGCCTAATAAAGCAATGATCAACCAACTCCAGTAGTTGAATCTTAAGTTCCTTCAATTCTGTTGGAGCCATCCTATATGGCGATTTCGAGACAGGTGCGGTTCCACGGAAAAGCTCAATACCTAACTAAACTTCACGTTCCGATGGTAAGGAATCTAACCTTTCAGGAAAGACATTCTTAAAATCCTTGACTACCTTAACCTCTTCGATCTTTGGTTGATCCTTAGGTTTGTTTATCAAGTAGGCTAGGAAACACCTTAAGCCACTTATATATAATTTCCTAGGTTCCGTAGCAGATAACTAAAGCTTCCCCTTCACCTTTCTATCAACTATCCCTACTACTTTCTCTTTTCCCGGTTTCCCTAAAGAGATAACTTTTGATCGATAATCTAATTGGGCATAATTATCCCATAACCAATCCATACCCAAAATCACATCGTAGCTCTCAAGAGGTAGTAAGATAATTCAGCGAGAAATGATCTACCCAATATAGAAATATCACACTTCTTAACGAATCTTCTTGATATCACACTATCACCCAAAGGGGTAGAAACCTCAATAGTGTACGGTAAGTTATCAGAACATAATTCAAGTGTCTAAGCAAAAACTTCAGCAATAAATGAATTTGTAGCACCAGGATCAAAAAGAACTTTACATGGAGTTTGAGCAATTTGGAGTGTACCTTTAACTTCTGATTCTTGAGTCTAGAACCTCCGGCACTCTATGCCATAAACTCGAGCTTGAGTCCACGGTCCACCCTTCGGAGCTCGACTTCCCTGGTTCCCAGTCTAGTGTTCCCAAACTTCCCTTCGTTATCTCGATCGAACCTTTTGGCACTCCCCAACCTTATGCTCTGAGCTACCACAAGCAAGACACTTCACTTGTTTCTTCCAACACTTACTTTCCTCGTGAGTTATTTTCTTACAAAACCCACATTCCAGTTTTGTACCAATCGATGGCCTGGTGTTAGAGGCCACATACCGTGGTTGAGTCTCTTGTTGATTCCGAGGGTAGTTAGCCAATGGAGCTTGATTCTTGCCACCTTGACTTCCACTGGTGTTCGGGTGAGCTCTTTTGCGGTATCGTGACTCATCCTGTCTAAGCTTGCTTAATCCAGCTTCCACTTCAGAAGCCCTTTCCACTGCCTTCGAATATGTTGCCATCTCTATTCTAAAGAGGCTATACTTGATTCCCCACCTCAAACCACGAACAAAAAGTCACACCTTCTCCCTCTGATCATTCTGGAAATGTGGTACATACCTTAGCAACCGAGTAAATTCAGCGTAAATCGTCTTTGCTACCGACATTCCACCTTGTTCCAATCTAGCAAACTCATCACTCCTACCCTCTCGAACTAACATGAACATATTTATCAAGAAAATCCTACATGAAATTCTCCCATGTTAGGGAACATTTTCCAGCCTCCACCTTGCATCTACAGTGCCCCCACCAATGTCGAGCTACCCCTTCCAACTGAAAAATAGTCAGATCAATTTTTTGGATATCACTGTAATGTAGCACACCGAATAGGTTCTCAACGCTCTCCACCCGAAGCTCAGCCTTCCTAGCATCTAGTTCACCTGCGAACATTGCAGGATGAAAACGCATGAACCTTTCTAAAGCTTGGTCGTGGCGGGTGGTTGTAGTAGCTCGCCCATGATTTTGCAAGGTCTCACTGAAGTTCTACATAGCCGATGAATTGCTGCATCGGGTCCACATCGTTATTGTTGGTGTTGGTGTTGCTACGGGTGCTTCTCCTGCGAATCATTCTATAAATGGTCACACTCATGTTAGTAATTAAGTTAACATTCTCGAGTAACTAAACATAAATTAACAGCGCTAAGATAATAAAACATCTAAGGTACAGACTAGCACAAAGATAGTCAAGACGCAAAATTACACTTTCACAATTTGCACACATGATATACCAGGAGACCAATGACAACATGTGAAGTCCTTAATTTAACTAAATACATGAGGTTGTAGGTAAAATTTTCGTCTCAATAATTTTGTTTTGTTAAATTATTAACTATAGAGTTGATTAACATTAAATTTCACATCACTTGCAGTCTGGAAATTCACCTGCCGAGATAAATGAGACGAGACAGTTCACGGAGTGTATTTTACAAGTTGGTAATGGTGTTGCTGGTGAAAATAATGGCGTGAGGTTGATATAAAACTGCATGATGATCTACTCATCAGATAGGTAGGTAGGTGATCCTATATCTATTATTGTTGATATTACATACCCATCATTGTTAGAGCACTTGACCAATCCGTCACTAGATCAAAATTACTTCATTAATCGAGCCATTCTTGCATTTACAAATGACATTGTTAATGAGATTAATGAGTACGTTATTTCCAAAATTCATATTGTGTCCGTTAAATATCTAAGCGTTGATAGCTTGAGCACATTGTATGATGTATCTCCGAAGTGTTCACGGTTGAGTTTTTGAATAATATCAATTGTTGTGGACTCCGTAACCATATGATTGTTCTTAAGGTTGGTTGCATGATCATGTGTTGCGTAACATTGATCAGGCTTACAAACTTTTGCAATAAAATAAGGCTTATAGTAACATATCCTGGGAAACATGTTATTGAGGACATATGTTATTTGGAATAAATGCGTGGAAAAATGTATTAATACTTATAATGTTCATAAGACTATCGGATCACACAAAATTCCATATTGCTTTTTGTGAGAGCGATTCCCTACAAGTGTTTTCTTTACAATGATTATAAACAAAAGTCAGGGCCAGTCTCTTGCTCATGTATGTAAATACCTTCCGACAGCAGTTTTTAGCCATGACCAGCTATATTTTGCACTATCCAGGGTTATGAGCAAAAAGGGTCTCAAGATACTTGTATGTAATGATGAAGACGACAAATATGATAGTACTAAGCATATAAAGTGGTAGTGCCCGTGTTAGGATTTACTTTAGACTTTGATGAGCAATCTCACATGGCTACATAGCTCAGAAAGATGATTAGTATTCCAAATCCATAGGTTATTAGAGGACATTGTAAAGGAAGAACATTACTTAGTATGATAGAATAGTCACTTGTATAGGAGTTAGGTCTCTGATATAATCTTAATTTTATCTTTCGAAGTTTTGAAGACCACTCAGCAAGGAAGACTACTGAAGACATGAAGACTCAAGTAAACTGCATAAGTTTATCTTGATCAGAAAGGCAAAAACTCTCATAAAGCAACCGTTTAGAAACCATCAAGTTGCGACCAAATTATCAAGGTTTCTGAAAGGTATCGAAGAGGTGATAGCAATGCAATAGCAAAGAGGTTTCTGAATCTCCTAGTTGTTGAGAAGCTATCTGACCGTTGTGGTTAAATATCCAATAGTATAAATGCATTTAATGCTATATCAGACTTCTCTCAGAAAAGCCTGCTCGCTTGACATAAAGAGACAAAGGTCAAATGTACTATGATAGTGACATCTAGTCAAAATTGAAAATATCTATTCCACGGATAGTATTTCAAACGGCTCCATTGATCACACTTAGCAGTTGTGATGAAAACACACCAACGCCTAACCAACTACAAGCACTGAAAATCACAAGCTCAAAACTGATTTAGAATCACTAGAAATCTCTTAAGTATCCAAGAACTCTTTCTCAGAAAGCTCTTGTATTCAAAGTTGCGACTCAGATTTCTCCTGGTTCACTAAGTGCCCACAACTCCAACAAGACTTAAGCTTTGATTAGCAATTTGTGAAGAAGTAGAACATACTTGTGTTTATACCAAGTGTTAATTCTTTCCTCTAAACAAAGACAAAGTCTTGGAACTACGAAACACTAGACTTAGTCCTTGATGTATAGGATTATAGTTGAGTTTCTTTGATTACTAAGATAACTAAAACATTGTTATCAAGGTGATCACTGCCTAGAACAAACCACTACATTAAAACAACAAACAGGCGTGAGGATACAGGAAGTACTTGTGCTGAGAAAGCCAAGGAATAATCCTTGGAGTTTAACAACAAGAGAGTGATTACTTTGCTTGGGTTAGCTAAGGAAATAGGATTCAAAGGATCTTGAGTTGGGAACTTAGGATAGAAAGGGATTTGGCTAGTGTAGGGCTTTTGTAACGGATCTCAGAAACTATACATAGTGAATTCAAGTCCTACCAAGGGCGAAGTGGATTAGTTGAAGAATTACGCCACCTTCAGATACCACTATAAACTGTTTGCACTTTACCTTTCAGCAAAGCTTTACATTACTTTATCTGTTTATCTATTACAAGCTTTCTGACTGCACTTAATTGTATTAAAGACATCCACTCTCTGAACTAGTATAAGCATCAGCAAGCTCACCTTGCTGAGAAACCATGTTAGATAACAAAAAGTTATTAAATTCTATTCACCCCCCCCCCCCCCTCTAGACTTTAACCATGTTGTCTAAGGGACCAACAAGTGGTATCAGAGCCGGAGGTTCTTTAGCCTTTGGCACTGAACCTAGATCCCCCTTTAAGTGTAGTTTATTGTGCTAACTTTTTACACTTGATCAGTTTGTTTTCTTGAAGTGTGCAGGATGTCTGTTCTAGATGCTCATGTTTTGAAGCCAGAAAACTATGTGAAATGGAAGAACAACATCTATTCCACTTAGAAGCCATCGGTGATGAAATGATCACAATGATCAACGAAGGCCCTATAAGAATCATTCAGAGCAAAACTATCTATCTGACCTCAGATGGAAGAGAAGAAAAGGAAATGGAAATAACAACTCTTGAAAAGGATGTTACTGGTGACAAGTCCTCTGGATCTACGCAAAAGTAGTATGGGAACTAAAACCTAGAGATCTCTGGACAACTGAAGAAGATAAAATATTTAGGTTAGATGGTCAAGCACAGAACATCATGATCAGATCCACTCCTGACACCATCGATGTAAACTTTGGGGTGCTAGGAATGCTAAAGAAGCTTGGAATCTTGTAGAAGAGCTTTGTGCTGGAACAGCAAAAACTAAAAAAAATAAGTTGGAAGTCCTAAAATTGAAGTTCAAAAACATTATGCAAGGACCAACTGAAAACCCTTGAAAGCTTGACTTGATTCACCACTCTTATGAGTGAAATGGCTGCCTTGGGAGAAGAAATTATTCGGACTCGAAAGGGTGAAAACAATTATCAAAAGTCTGAACCAAGAATGGACAAGTACTCAGAACTTCTACTACAACCAAGGTATACCATCTATCACATCTGTAGAGTTGTTTTCACATCTTGCAGCTGTGAATTCTGAGACCAAGCAAAGAGAAATCATGTCTGCTAAACAGTGCAGAATGTTGCTTTGGTAACCAAGAATGTTTCTGAAAAGAAAGATTCTAAAGAAGCTCTTGAAGATCATGCATTAGCTGTAAAACATATGAGAACATATGTCAGCCAGGAGATTGAAAGAAGAAAAGCCAAAGAGAAGCTGAAAAAGCATGTAGGCCCAAATTATCAAACATACAAGAATATGCAATATGGTTCTAGCTCTCTGAACAAGACTCCTCAGAAAGGTACATCTCAAGAAGTGCCTGCTGTTGGAAATGATTTGTGTTTCCAGTGTCTTCAACCTGGACATTTCAAAAGAGATTGTCCCTTGTTGACTAATGGAAAATTCGGAGACAGAAAGGAAAGAAGAAACTTCAGAAAAGTTCAGAAAGCCATGCTTTCTGAAGAAAGGAAGAATATACAAATCCAGCTGGATGCACTAGATATTGAATCAACTTCTGAAGATGAGGATTCTAAAGATGAAAATGAAGCATGTGGAATCACTCATGAAAATGTTGACTTTGGAGTACAAAAGGAACATTGTGCACTGACTGGAGAAATCTATCCAGATTACTCCAACATTGAAGAATGACTAGTCACTGATCAGATTTGCTCTACTTCCGAAAATGCTAATTATGACAGTGATGATGGTGGAATAGAAAACATAGAACATCTAAGTCAAGAGATTGAGAGATTGGCTAAAATGTAATTTGAACGTGTTGCTGAAGCCAAGTACTACAAAGATATCTGTGAAAAGCTGGACAACAAATGTTCAGAGTTCACTTTAATCATTGAAAGAAAGGACGCGGAAATAGCATCCTTAGAAGACAAAATCACCACATATCTGGAAACTCTGGCAGAAGATATGGCAACACAATTCAAAATGATTTCTGATGCTAAAGATGTTGAGATAGCTGCATTAAATGAGCATATCAACATAAATGAGGAACTCATTGCTGAAGAAATAGTGACAAAATACAAAATCTCAAGTGATAATAAGGATGCTGAAATAGCAATTCTTAAGTCCAAGATTACTGAGTTAGAAGCAAACAACGTTGCGACCCAAAAGAGACTTGAAAAGGTCACTAAAGAAAATGCTCAACTCAGAATGATGGAAATTACCTTCAAATCCTACATGAGTGCAAGTAACACTCTTCAAGAGATACAATCCCGAATGAGAGAGGATTCTGGAACAGAAGGTTTTGGACACACTGGCTCTACAAATGAAGAAACCACTTTGAACAAGAGTGATACAAGAAAGATTTTTGTAAAATCTGATGATAAGGGAAAAGAAACCTATGTCATTGGTCAGACAACATTGAGACCTCAGAATGATAAAGGTAAGAAAGTTCTAACCAAAGAAATCGTTAGAAACACTGAAAAGTGTGTCCGTCAAACTCAGGTTTCTGAGAAAATAAAAGTGTTAGAAACCAGAGATCTCTGAGAGAAACAGGCCAGACAAACCTGAGTGCAGTAAGGTTGTTGAGAGCCTGATTCGAGCAGCTCAACTCAGAGACAAGGCCTAGGTTACAAAGATCTCACAAAGAGATTGTTCCATGAATATCAAATGGAGAAAAAAAGCTACATAAAGAAGCGTGCTGAAGAAAGTAACCAAATCAAGAGAAACAAAGAGAAAGCTCAGATGAACTCTCGAGATAGAAGACGTGAAAGAAGGAAGGAGGTTGCTAAGAAGCAATCACAAGACAATTCTCTGAACAAGAGAGGTGCACCAAGAAGAACTCCACCTTAGAAGATAGATATGAAGCAAAAGGCTCAGAAACCTTTTGGAAACACTCCTCCTTATGGCTCAGCAAGACAAAAGATGATTCCTAGAAAGAACACCAAAACATGGGTTCCTACTGGAAGAATGTTCAATTTAGTGGGTACCATTATAATGAACTAAACTAGCTTTCTTGTCTTGTGCAGAACACATTGCTAAGAGCTGATTCAGAGCCTGCATGTCACTTTGATAGTGGTTGTGGAAAGCACATGACAGGAAACAAAGCAAATTTGCTCAACTACAAGATGGTCAGAAATGGCCCACTCATAAGATTTGCTCGAGGAGACTCTCATCCTGCCATTGTAATGGGAGATGTTCAGATTGGGAATACACTTATCAAAGGAGTACTATTTGTGCAAGACTTGGATTACAATCTATTTAGCATGAGTCAGTTTACTGACAAAGGCTATATAGTGAAGATCAAGTCTAAATAATGCAACCTGATTGACAATGAGTCAAAGAAGGTAGTATTGGTTGCCAAGCGGAAAGGAAATCTCTATGTTGTTGACAGAACAACTTCTCAGACTGATACATGCCTCATTGTGAGTCAATCAACTTCACTGGAGACTGGATGGCTATGGCACAAAAGATTAAGCCACTTGAACTTCAAAACTCTGAACAAGCTATCCAAGAAGGAGCTAGTTGTTGGTCTGCCTAGTATAACATTAAAAAATGATGGATTATGCTCAGCATGTCAACTAGGAAAACAGGCTAAAGCTTCTTTTAAGTCAAAAGTGAAGCATTCAAGTACATGACCTCTATATGTGTTACATATGGATCTCTTTGAATCCTCAGTAACCAGTTATGCGGGCAAAAAGTATCGTCTAGTTGTTGTAGATGACTATTCAAGATTCACTTGGGCAATCTTCCTGAAACATAAGTCAGAAACTAGGGTAGAAATTCCTTCCCTGCTGAATAAGCTAGAAGTGATGAAAAATGACAAGGTTTATGTCATAATAACTGACCATGGTACTGAATTTGTTAATCAGTACATAAAGCAGTTTTGTACCTGCAAAGGTATACAACACCAACTTTCCTCAGTGAGGACACCCCAACAAAATGGCTGAGAGGAAAAATAGAACCCTAAAAGAAGCAGCAAGAACAATGCTTGCTAACACTGAAATAAGTGAAATCTATTAGGTTGAAGCAGTCAACACTGCTTGCTACACTCAGAATAGATGTTTGATAAACAAATTCCATGATAAGACTCCTTATGAGTTATTGGTTGGAAGACCCCCAAATCACACATCTAAGAGTGTTTGGTTGTAACTGTTTTGTTCTTAACAATGGAAAACAATACTTAAGAACATTTCAACCAAAGGTAGATGAAGGAATATTTCTTGGCTACTCTCGGAATAGCAAGGCTTATAGATTATTCCACAAAAGAACACAAAAGATCGAAGAATCCGTTCATGTTGTTTTCTATGAAACAAGGCTAGGAGAGGTTGCTGAGACTAACCTTCATAAGAGATTTAAAGAGTTAATGATCAAGGATTCTGAGGAAAGTGCTCCAGATGGAAAGAAACTTGTTGTGACCATTGAGGATGACTCTAATGATGAAAAACCAAGAGATATGCCTAGTAACAACCAAATGACTCTAAAACATGATGAGGATTTTCCTGCAAAGAATTCAGAAATGAATTCCCCACTGGATACTCAGCAACCGTGTGATGAAGATATTATTGAAGAAGTTGCTGAACCTCATTCCTATGATCATCATCCTAACTCAGATATCTCAAACACTGAACAAGTGTCTGATGACTCCATCAACAATCATCTTGATGATATTGATCCACATAACACCAGAAATGCAAGAAGATGGATAAAAGACCATCCAACAAAGGATGTGATTGGATCAATCAATGATGGAGTAAGAACCAGAAGGAAGATTGCTGAACAATCAAACTCACTTCATGGTTCTTCATTTCTGAAATAGAACCCAAAACCATTGAGGAAGCTCTTAAAGATGAAAATTGGATCTCAGCTATGCAAGAAGAGTGATATGCTCAAATTAGTACATAGAAAACAAGCAGAAAGCAGTTATTGTAAATAGACAATGCTAACCACGGAATTGTTAAGCTAGAACCAATTAACACTACAAATTTAATTATGGCAGACGGAAGGGCGGATTTTATCGCCAAACGGATGCGACGGATTCTATCCGTCGCCCGTTTCTTGACAGATAAAATTATCCGTCGCTCTGGCGACGGATAAGTTTATCCGTCACTGAGCGTTGACCAAGATTTAAAAAAAAAAAAAAATTTAGCGACGGATAGATCTATCCGTCGCTAATAGCTCTTGACGGATAGATCTATCCACGCTATAGCCAAAAAAAAAAAAGTTAGCGACGGATAGATCTAGATCTATCCGCTAAAAGCCTAAAAAAAAAACCATATATCTCCTCCACCACTTCTCCTCCATTTCTCCTCTCCTCCTCCCACCACCACCTTTCTCCTTCCACCACCTTTCTCCTCCACCACCACCAACCACCACCACCTCCTCCACCACCATCCTCCACCACCACGTCCTCCACCACCACCTCCTCCACCACCATCTCCACCACCACCACCACCACCTCTCTCCTCCCACCACCCCCGCACCAAACCATCTCCACCACCGCACCACCTCTCTCCTCCCACCACCACCATACACCTTCCACCACCTTTCTCCTCCACCACCACCATCCACCACCACCTCCTCCACCACCATCCTCCACCACCATCCTCCTCCACCACCATCTCCACCACCACCACCTCTCTCCTCCCACCACCATCTCCACCACCACCACCTCTCTCCTCCCACCACCACCGCACCACCATCTCCACCACCGCACCACCACCTCTACTCCCACCACCACCTTTCTCCTTCCACCACCTTTATCCTCCACCACCACCATCCACCACCACCTCCTCCACCACCATCCTCCACCACCACCATCCTCCTCCACCACCATCTCCACCACCACCACCTCTCTCCTCCCACCACCATCTCCACCACCACCACCACCACCGCACTCCACCCACCACCACCACCACCATCTCCACCACCGCACCACCACCTCTCTCCCCCCACCACCACCGCACCACCACCATCTCCACCACCTCTCTCCTCCCACCACCACCGCACCACCACCATCTCCACCACCGCACCACCACCATCTCCACCACTGCACCACCACCACCTCTCTCCTCCCACCACCACCGCACCACCACCATCTCCACCACCACCTCTCTCCTCCCACCACCACCACCACCTTTCCTCCTCCCACCACCACCGCGCCACCACCACCTTGCCACCACCACTGCCACCACCGCACCACCACTGCCATCACCGCACCACCTTTCTCCTCCCACCACCACCGCACCGTACGAATAAAAATTCGAATACAAATTAATACGTATACGAATACAAATCAATATCTCGTATACGAATACAAATTGATATTTAATTAATCCGTATCTGAATATAAAAATTGAATACGGATTTTATTTTTTAAAAAAATAGAAATGGGGCGGATAGATCTATCAACGTGCACGTGAAGCGACGGATAGAATCTATCCGTCGCCCATTATCAATTTTAAAAAAAAAAATCCGTCGTCCAATCCGTCGGTCGAATTGACGACGGATTGTTATCCGTCATTACAGCTCGAGGGGCGGATTTTCTATCCGTCGCCCGATCCGTCGCCAGAGCTGGGGCGACGGATAGATGGCCTGTAGCGACGGATCTATCCGTCGCTACAGGCCAGATTTTTTGTAGTGTAAGCTACCACAACGAGTTGAGAGCAAACAGTTACTTGTGAAAACAAATGAATGATTTGAGTTTTGAATACTTTCTAAACATGAAATCAGATAAAGCAATGAAAATGTTAAAATCAATGAGATAGAGAGAACACAACAGATATGATCGAGTAATGCTAATTTGCTCTAGGAAAATCGTTCATACTTGTCACACGGTTGGCGTATCGAAATCAATCAATCCAATTCAACCAATCGTTATTTGAATGTTTTGAACTAGAGTAATCGTGGTTCGTCAATCCAGAATCCTTAACCGAAAATGATTTTAAAAATCTTGAACTAGCTTATTGGATTGAAGGTTTTTTATGAAGATTTTGAACTAGACGAACCTATATGAACGAATCCTAACCCTAGAAGCGAATACGCAAAACCGTCACAAAACTACCGTGTTCGGAGTGGTTTAGCTACTCATAGTAGAAGCATAGATCAAAGATTTCGAAGTATTGCATATGATAAACACAAACATGTTGATAATCGCACGCAAGCTCATACAATTCGATAAACAAAAGAAAATACGAATCGAAGAGATAAATGATAGAGAATTATCAAATATTACCAAGAATTCTATATCAATCCTTCAACAATGATGAAAACCAAGCTCCAATGATGTCTCAATGTCTAAGTATGAATATGGAGCTTTTTCCAAGAACTAGGTTAAAAGAAAGTATGAAAGAAAAAAATCCAAATTCTAAGCTAATAAGGAAGACAAAAATCTGTTCTGCGCTTCTCGCCGCGGCGGACCAATTTCCTCGCCAGTTTGATAACTGGCGCACGCCAGTTTGATAACTGGCGTCGCCAGTTCTTCGGGAATGACTATTTTGCCCCTTTGACGCCTTTTGACTCCGATTCTTGATATTTTTTCATTTTTTTTTGCACACTCTTTTTTGCAGTCTTATATAGGACCCATATGCTTATATATTTTTTCTGTCTCAATTTTTCGGTAGTGTCTGTTTTACCAAAAGTCCGCACTTTTGTGCGTGCAGGTTTGGTGTACACGCCATCAACCCTCACGGACATATGGCTTTTAATTACTACGCCGGTGTATAGGTAGTATCTGAAACGTGCCCAACACGACTAACGGTGGTAACTAGTACCATAGATCCACTCCGAGACTTATTTTATTTTTTGAGAGAACAAAAAACCTGAACACAGTCTTTATGAATACAAGTAGGGCGCATAAACCTCCTCCCCAAACCAGTTCTTGCAACGGGTTTGGCATAAGCAAATATGAATGTAAAACATGCCGTTCTTCATACTTAACTTACACAGAGTACACATGGGAATGATGAGGCGCAAACAAGGGAGTTTGCACTTCCCGAATTAAATCACACAAACGCCAGTACAATATTTTTTCATCGGGTAAGGTCTACTCACGGGCTTTTTGGAGTACAGAATTAGAACAGACTTTCTATTTACAGCAGAAACAAACTTAGTAAACTTAAACATGCAAACTCCTAATAGTCAAGGATCATTCAAAGCAAAAGCATTAAGCAAGTTTAGTACATGCAATAGACGCTCGACTTGGGAGACAAACTTAGACTCAACAGACTGGCAGACTCGACATTACTCGAATAAGAAATGCAGAAATAAAAAACAAAATCCGCACAAAAGGTAGTACACTAAGCAACTCCCTCCCCAAACCTAGACTAGATATGGTCCCCAACAATAAGACTAAAAAGCAAAGGAAAGCGAAGAGTTACTACCCGAAAAACTAGTGCGGATTAGTTGACTGAGCGTTGTCATCCTCCCCAAACCTTGCGTTTCTCTTTCGCCTTGCTCCGCGTGATCTAATCGCGTCAACAACATGCATTTGAAACAATGATTTTCCTATTAACATCGCGAGGGGGTGCTCTGTGGCAAGTACTGCGATTCCAGCTCGTTTGCAGAGGGAGGTGATGAGAAAAGGGTAGAATAGCTTTCCCCAGGGGTGAGCATGCGAGTGCTCGAATTCAACAGTCACATCCCCAAGATTGATATGGCCTCCTACCATGATATCACGTAGCGTTGGGCCAAAGACGGTCCTGAAGAAAGTAGCATGTCCCCCCGGGCAAAAGGAATTAAAGAGCCAATTGTAGAAGATGTGGAGGTGCCTATCATCAATTCTGGGTGTGGCCCTCTTCCGCTCGTCGGTGTTAGGAACTGCGAAGAACCTTTTGATAGCACGTAGCGAGAAGTCAACGTATCCCCCTCTAATGGGAACCCAAGGAGTAAGAGACGTTTCCTCGATCTTCCTATCATCATAGTTAGCATAAAACTCCAAGACAAACTCCCGGTCGTAGGATCCGGGATTGTCTGCTAATTTGAGCCATCCTCTAGTTTCGAGCATGTTCTTCAATTGAGTTATGTACTCCAAGTATTCTTCTGCCTCTACACCCTCGCACCTCAAATCCACTCCCTTATCTAGGATGAAACCCCAATGAGCATTCTCCTGCTGGTATGTCAAGCTTCTTAAAGTAACAAGGTGAGGCCCAAATTCTTCTGGGGGTGGGGGGTCTACCCGTTCCAATGCGTTATTCCTTGATGGTTCTCCTGTGGCTTCCTGAGAAGGCATGATTATCTGATTTTGATAACAACAGAGGAATGCAGAAGAGAGTATGAATGTTAGTGGACAATTGCTAAGTTAACAGAAATCTCAAGGCTTTGTGGAAGAATGAAGAAGAACCGTGGAATTGGGGTGGGTTCATATGGAAAGAAAGAGGGAAGTCGAATGGGAAGAGGAGAAGGAGAGACGGCTTGGCATCCGCCAATTAGGAAACTGGCGTACGCCAGTTAGTTTCTGCTAATCGACTGGCATCGCCAGTTTGCTAACTAGCATCGCCAGTCAACTTTACGCCAGTTTACGACTTTTCAATTTTTTTCGATATAGAAGGAAGTAAACGTGAATGCAACTACCTTATGAGAGAAGAACGTGAATGCAATGCGACCAATCTAAACAACAAGTAAAGCCCAGGTTGCCTCCCGGGAAGCGCTTGTTTGAAGTCTCTAGCTTGACTTTCGCACTCTAGTTGGCACGATATTTGGTACTAGACTTCCCCTTGCTTGAATTCCTCTGCCCTTGCACCTGCGAATAGATATAAAGGGGTCCAACATACCCCGCATGATAATCTTTGCAGATAAAATCCTGAGGCAAATAATCCTGTGCCATCACTATGCCGACCTTACCATTCACCTCATATGTTGATGTGCGTCTAAATACGCTAATATCCATTCTGGAAGTGAATAAAAATGGCCAGCCATGGAGGATTGTATCGGGTCCTGTCTTCTGATCTTCCCGGACATCCTTCAGAACAACAAAATTGGTGATAACAGTTTCACTATTCAGTTTAACCGCGAAAACCTTTGCCAATCCTTCTGGTCTTCTATGTGACCCATTCGCCATTAGGAGTCGAGCTTTCATCTCTTCCAAGCCTGTGAAGCCACATCCCTTAAACAGACTATACATGATTGTATAACATGTAGCTCCTGTGTCTAAAGTCGCAATGACTTTTGAATTTCGCATCCCAACTATGATGTTAAAGCTCTTTTTACTGAGAGGATGCTCCTTCACATTTTCTGCTAACTCTTCTTCCTCGACAGGAACTTCTACTGCTCCAGTTTTCGGGGTGCTCACTACAACTGTAGAATCTTCCTCTTTTGCAGAACCCAATTCTTCAACGGAAATGGCTGGATCTTCCTCTTGTTCCGGGGTCAACTCCGCAAAAGAATTACCAGGGGATATTACCTCTTCTACTGCTGCTTCTCCAGCAATCGAAACAAATGATGCACACCTACAAGTTGCACAAATCTATTTTGAGACCTCAACACAGGTCTCATTTCATGAAACAGTCACCTCAACCGGAGTTTCTGTTATAACCTTGATCGCCATTGCCCTATCGGGGGCACCAGGGAATTTTCATTTCTCCCTCTCCTAGTTCTTCTCAAGTAGCTGCCGAAGAACGCCGTGGATCTTGTTGTTGTCCTTCTCCAGCTTCCCAATACGGAAGTCGGTGGACTGGCGGTATACCTTAGTATTGCGCATCAACTCTCGCGACTCATTCATGAAGCTCCTAAAATCACTAGCTAATCCAGAACTGCCTGCTGGTTGGACCTCCTGAACTCTTGGGGTTGGGTTCTCGCAGTTATCATTGGCATAGCTCAATAGGGATCTATCACCCTGTCGATTAAACTGATTGGTGGGAGGTTTCTGGTACCCTCCTCGTTGCGCATTTAAGTTGTTACTTTTCTGCCAGTTAACCGGTTTCCCATCTGGTCCCCGTTGGACCTAGCATACCTCCTCTTGTGGTGCTCCGCTTCGGGCTGCTTCCTTTCTATGTCTAGATCAGACCTGCACATATTAGCTCCGTGTCCAGGGTTCTTGCAGACTCCACAAACCTCAGTAGATAAGCTGGGGCTTCTGTTAAAGGCATTTTCTTTAAGTTGCTTGATTTCATTGGTAAGCGCTGCAATCTTTGCGCTCGATCCCTGTCCTTCATCATAAGTGGCGTTGGCTTCACCTCATTGCCCCCTGAAGTTTCTCCTGGGGTTCCTGTGTTGGTTATTCTGTGCCAGTTGAGCGAACTTGTCCTTTAGAGCATCGGTGGTTAGCTCCATCATGTTACCCCCACAAGACACATCTATCAAAGCCTACTGGTTCTCATTTAATCCATCATAGAAATACTGATTTAAATCAGCCTGTGAAAACCTGTGATGAGGACACTGAGAGAGAAGACCCCTCAACCTATCCCATGCCTCATATAGAGACTCATCATACATCTGGGTAAAAGTGCTGATCTGTTGCCTAATCGCAGAAGTTTTAGACTGGGGGTAATATTTCCTCATTTATGCATTGTATACCTATGGCCATGTGGTTAGGCTTCCTTTCATCCACGTCCGTGTCTTGTCATTCAAACACAGGGGAAAAACCTTCATCCTTAGATCATTATCAGTAACACCCTCACCCTTATCTAGGCCCCCAATGAACAGCTCCAGCTCTAACAGAAATCCCATGACATCCTCATTCCTTTGCCCATAGAACTTCGAAAGTAGGGCCATAAGATGGCCCTTAATATCAAAATTCCTCATATTGTCTGGGACAACAATGCTGGGGCAGTGGTTGCCCAGAGGTGGTGCGAAGATAGCAGCCATGGAAGGTGGTGGTTCGTTAGCCATTTCGATATGCTGCTGAATTACCGGTGCACTTACTGTTTCCCTGATCCTTCTCTGCTTACTGCAATGCCTATCGATATCGTCAATAAACGGTGCAATAGGTGAATCAAGACCTCTTCTTCCGTTCATGCACTATCTGAGGGATGCATTAGACATAGAGAACCGAAAAAATAGTGAATTAAAAATACAGAAAGTAAAAATACTATCACAAGAATTCGTAAACATAACAAGGGAGTTAAGTCCCCGGCAGCGGCGCCAAAAACTTGACGTGTCAAATCTGGTTTTGAATTTGTTTACTTAGCCAAGAGCTAACTCTTGACACTACAATAACCTGTAGTTAATTGAATTTAATCCCGAGGTCGGTCTCTAGGGACTTAACTAGGCTGAGCTTCAGTTTACGAATAAAAGTAACAATATGAAAGGCAGTAAAAGTTTGTTTGCTTCGGCAGCGAGATGATAAACTAAGGTAAACAACTACTTGCAACTACTAGAAACCGATTTAACACTAACGTGATTGAAATATGAATGAGGGAAATTATGGAGTGTAACGTCAACAAGCTAGCTAGCAGGATACATGTGATTCACGGGATTGACTACTCAAGTTGTCACATTCTTGAGTTCAAAAACGAATAGCACTAGTGGAGGCGTCAATTCCACTAGGCTACAATCAATCTAGCTAATCCTACTATTACCGTTTGCAACTAACTGTTAGATTAAAGCAAGACGAAAAACGTTTTGGTTTCCAAGGATCAAATGCTTAATCTAACAGTGATATTGACAGATTGCGCATCAAACAGAATAGCAAGATATGCGATTAATCTAAAAAGCACAAGTAATCTAAACCCGATGCACTTCGAATCTCATGAACCCTTGCTAGCATGCATTGAATCATGCACCACCCCATAATCGGGGTGTTTAGCTACTCATATTATGCGAAGACATAATCAATATTGTATATAAACAGGATCCAAATATAATTTAAAGCAAGAAACAAAGTCGAATGGATCGATACAAATTTACCCTTCGTTGTCACAAACCCTAAGTAGAATTGAAGAACCGAGACGAATCGATGCAAAAGCTGTGTAGATAATCCCCCTAATCAATGTCAATATCGGATTACAACGGAAAACGGTTCAATTACCTCAAATTCGGTAATTGCCTTTGAAACTAGGTCTAGTTCTAGAGCAAAGTATATGTTATTCACAATAGAATGAATATGATAAGTAATTGTGTCTTGTTCTAAATAATAGAAAGGACAAAAACTAAATCTGGGCGAATTACGAAACGAAATGGCAGAGAAACGGCAAAAGAGAAACTGGCATCGCCAGTTAGAAAACTTGCGTCGCCAGTAATCAAGACTGGCATTGCCAGTCTCCAAACTGGCGTCGCCAGTTTGGCTATGTGCCAAACAGTAATTTACTGGCGCACGCCAGTTTGATGCCAGTTCTTCGGGAGTGACTATTTTGCCCCTTTGATGCCTTTTGACTCCGATTCTTGATATTTTGGCCTTCCCGCTCCACTTCTAGCATCCATACGAGGCATTGGAACTCCATATCTTGTAGATTCATATAAAATACACCTTTTTGCCTTCAATTAGCGCAGTTTTTGCCAAATACCTACAAAACACACAAAGAACAAAAAAGTAAAAATACTCTAGGAAAACTAATGAAACTATACTGAAGGATGACAAAAAGACGGTAAAAAAGACTAGATGAGACGATGTAAAACTGACTCGTCACGAACCTTTGCTCGTCCTCGAGCAAACAAACAAACTAAAAACAAACTAGACTCTAGACAACGACAAACAAGAGACACACAAACGAGTCAGACATCCAAGTGACCGAATTCTACCATTATAAGCATTAAGTTCACAAGACGCAAAGGGTTTGCACTCAACTAACCTTGACAGCAGTTGACTGCATTCAACTACTCTCTTGAAATTTGTATCATTACTATCTTTGTGTAAAACTTGGACAAATACTAAGTGTGAGATAGACTCAGATGCAAACAGTGTTCTTAGGCACACAAAGAAATGTGATTCAGATAGCTAATAGCCAAAATTCATTAAACGGGCACAATTACATTTGTTGATTGTGATCATTGCTGAAGAAGCAATGGTGACCCTTGATGAATTGGGCGATTGATCTTTATGGCAGAGATTAACTCTCAGTAAATAGTGGACTGTTGAAATTCCGACAGGGCCCACTATGCATTTAATGCCGAACAAGCTTTTACTCACGCCTGCCTGCAATTCACAGATACTTACACACAAAATCAATTTGTCTGTGGAGATTACATTGCTATATATATATATATATATGGGATTTTGGCAAAAGAAATTACTTTCGCCTAATCCAACATACAGACTTGCACAAGAATAGCAAAATTATCTTCTTCTATTTCTCTGCAAATTTCTTCAACCTCTGCAAATCTCTGTTAGTTTTTCTGCAAAGAATCACTAATCTCTAACCCAAACGTCTTTCAAACATCGAAAAACTTACACTATATAAAGAGATGGCTCCTAAGCGTTTGTCTACATAGAAACCCTAATCTTCTATCACTGGTACTGCTGAAAAGCAAGCACCAGAGTCGGTGATAGTAAACAATCGATTGGTAGGAGACTTTAATCCCGATCATTGGACTTCAAATCACAGGATGATTTGGGGTGGGGCCATGATTGAGGAATACCTCACGGCTGCTGTTGAAAACCAAGCTGATAGGAAACTGATCCTTGACATGCTTGAAAAGGCTCAAATCAAGGGTTTTCTATATGCTCTTCCCAGTGGAATCTCTTCACTAGATGTGTTAGAATTCTACAATAACTCCAGGATTATATCCTGTGTTTCTGAAGGCACTGCAATAGTGTCTATAAAGACTTCAGTCCAAGGAAAGAAAATCCTTCTGGACTTAACAACTTTCTGCAAGTTGTTTGAACTTCAAAATCTTGGAAAGGATTTTGAAATAGACACCAAGGATGATGATCTCCTTGAAGGTGTAAAACAGCTGTACAGTGGCGTGTGTGATCTTGAAAAATCAGATACACCCACTGATTTCAAGCTTGCTGACATCAGAACCAGACATCTGTTGGTTCACTGGGATGTGTTGGCATGCATTCTTCACAGATGCTTTGATGGTCTACAAGGAGGTGCTGACCAGATAAGCCAAGAACGCTGGATGATGATGTTCTTGCTACAACAACAAGACAAAAGGCTGGAAAACCCTTTTAATTGGGGGAAGTACGCCTTCATGAAATTTGTGAAGAAGATTCAAGGCTTTGAGCCTACAATCGCTAAGGGACTTACTGAGCCAAAAGAAACAGTAAGCTATGGACTGAAAATATGCTACTTACTGGAATGCCTTGGCATTGAGCTCAGAGAGACGGCAGACATTGCCAACAGTAACCTACTCTACAAATATGAGTATACAAACATGATGACAAAGGTTACTGGATCTCAGAAAGGTTCTAAGAAGCGAAAGACTGAAGAGGTATCTGAGGGAAAAGTTGCGACCAAGAAGCCCAGAACTTCACGAAAGAAGTCTGCTGGAAAATCAGAAGGCACACCCATTGAGGTTGTCGATTCCCAGATACCTGCCATAGCTGCCGATGAACTCATAAATGCAGATGAACTCATCAATGCTGCAAAAGAGGTATCGACTACTGAACAAATAGACTCAGCAAGAGAAAGTGCTTTCAGAAATGTGAAGACTATTACAGAAAGCCTTGCTGATGAACTCATAAATACTGCCAAAAGTGGTGAAAGATACCAAGCCCTATCTGCAGAAACCGCAGGAATTATGGACCAATCAGTTCCTAATCCTAATGAAAGCTCTGATGATGAAGATGATGAGCTAGTCATCTCTCAAGTCCTAGAAAAATCGAAAAGGGCTAAGGTTACTGAAATAGTAACTGGTGTAGAGGTATCTGAAGAAGAACCTACACCACAGGTTGCTGAACAAGCACCTATAGCAAAGGTTGTTGGTGCCATCACACCATCAGGGACAGTCACATATGCACAACTTCAAGAAGCCTTGATGAGTGGTGACCTAGTATTGGCTGACGCTGATGTCAACGCCACACTTAAAGATCTGGAAGAGCTCTCAAATGCTCAAACGTCTGCTTCCAGACAACCACAACAACCACAACCACAACAACCACAACCACAATAGCCACAAGTGGTTGATGAAATGGTAAATGAACTTCATTTCGACATGCCAGCAATGCAGTATGCTGAAGAAAATCCTGCAAATGAGCAGGTTCCCCAACTCCAAGAGAGGGATCAAACTGAGACACCTACTCAGAATGATCAACCAGGGGAGGCAACTAAGTTAGCCACTCAGGAAAAGGTTGAAGTACCTCAAACTTCCAACAAAGAAGCAACACTGGAACAACGAGACCAACTCATGGAAGGGTCACAAGTTCTAGAGGCCACTCAGCTTGACATTGCTCAGGTAGCTGAATGGTTTGTACTTGTGAATTTCTTTGTGTTTTCTGTCTTGTTAACTAACAAAAATTCTTTGTTACAGGCTGAATTAGAAACAAAAGAGCAAAAGGAAGCTGCAAAGCTTGCCTCAGAATCTGAGAAGGAGGCTTCCATAGCCTCACCACTTAAGGAACAGGAGCCTATCTCACAGGTAGAAAACAGTTCCTTAAGATATAACATCTTAGATATGTGCTTTATACACTTGACTAATACTATTAACTGTCTATTTCTAATAGGCTCCAACTGAGAAGAAAAATGAAGAGACTGAAAAGTCTATCTCATCAGAAAAGAATCCAGAGACTTCCAAGGTCTCTGAGGAACAAGTATATGAACCTTCTACAGAGAAGGTATATCATTCAGATACCTATAATCTTCAAAGAAAAATTTCTGATCATTTTCTCAATCTAACACTTTACTTAAACAAAGTTCAAAAGAAGTAGAAGTTCTTTGATTTGCCCGCTCAATCCACAACCAATGGAAATTGATGAGGCGTCAAAACCTTCATCACAAGAAAAATTTCGAGACCCACAAGTCTCTGAGCAACAAGTATCTGAGCCTCCAATAGTGGAGGTAATTGACCTCTCAGATATCTGATTCTGAACATAGAACTTTTTCTTGATAAAATTTCCTAAGTGTTATGTTTCTAATCTCAGGTTCAAAAAGAAAGAGAGGATGCTGAGGATCAGACTTCCAAGTCTCATCCTCACACCAAGATATCTGAGGCACCTGGAACCTCAGTAGTCCAACCTTCTGAGCCTGTTGCTGTTGCACAGGTAACACAGATACTTGACTACTCTAAAACTCAGATACCTAAACAAGTTTTGAAACTAACTCAAAACTCTTTCTTTCAGGCTCAAAATAGTGCCAAGAAGGAGTCAAATGATGACTATGAGAACCTTCTTCCCTATTTCAAGACTCATACCCTGCCCAAGCATATTCAATGCTTCAAGAAATAGCAGAGGTTAACGTGCTCTGATCTCTCTGAAATACTGAGAATCACAGATCAACCAACAAGACGAGCACGAGCTCTTGACCTGGAAAACTACATCCATGCAATGTTCCTTACTGAACAATATCAGGTTGCGACCCTAATGCATAAGGATTTTTCCAAGAAAGTGGCACACAAATTGGTGCAAGCCTTCAAACAGGCAGATGGTCAGACAAGATTGCAGATGGCATTCAAGCCAGTGCTGCCCCAGACACTACAAGAAGAAGTAAATGGGCAGAAGATCACTATTCCTGAAGTGATTAATCTTGTATCTGAAGACGATGAGGATGAAGAAATAGATGAGAATGACTTTGATGAACCTCCCTCTGACCATCATAAAAAGAATGATGATGATATGACAGATGATGATGCCCCTGCACCAGGGACAGGAGGAATTGCACAAGGAAACAATGCCTCAGCTGCTGAAAAGCACACTGAGAGGACATCACAGCAATCCCCTCCTCCATCTCCTCAGAAATCCACTCATCCTTCACAGCAATCCCAACAACAAAAAGACACTACTGAACAAGTAGTTGAGCACTCTGAGGAAACAATTCAGAAGATATTAAATACTATTGGAGGAAGAGCAACAGCTCCATCTTCAACTTGAAGAAGAGCTAGTTAAATCCAGAGATAAGCTCAATCAACTACAAGACCAATACTTACAAGAGATAGTAGCTTACTCTGAGGTTAAAGTGCTCCAGGATGCTGTAAATGCTATTGTTAAGGAGCTAGATACTGAAGAAGTATCTAAAGAAAAGCATGATGCTAAGGCTGCATCACCATCAAAAGAAAAACCATCCTCCTCTCAGAAAGGAAAGAAGCCCATCTCTGAGATGGTTGCTGGACTGGAAAATCTTGAAAATATCCAAGAGGATGAAGATCACTGGGCTGATGACTCAGATGATGAAGAAGACAAGACCTTGGCAGAACACCGCAATGAACACTTAGCGGTTTCTCATCTGAAAAGGAAGCTAATTGCTCCTGAAGTTTTCAACAAACTGCCAAATGTCCACTCCCATGAATATATGAATAGATATCAAGTTTTGGCACATCTTAAAACGGAGATGTCTTCACAAAACAAAGAAGTAATTGCCTCCGTCCCCTCATATATGCAGAAATTCACTGAGCTCATCACTCAGAGAACAACCAGTATGATCATTGCTCAGAAGGATCTGGGAATGGTAAGGGACGATGATGTATCACTAGTTGAAAAAGCTTTTCATTAGGCAAGTTACACTGCTGGAAAAGCAGATGCCATACTAAGCCCATTGGCAGAGCTCACTGATAAGGAAAATGGACTTTTCAAACAAAATCAGGAGCTCAAGCCTGAACTTCAGAAGTTGTTCACTGCCTACAACTACTTGCAAAAGAATTTTGAGTCCCTCTCAGATTCTTTTGTGGTACTTAGTCAGTCAACAATGACTAAGGGGAAAGAATTTGGATCTGATCAGGGGGGAGGAAAGAAGAAATCTAGAGTTGGTGCCGCTCAGAAAGGAAGAGGAAACAAGAAAACTTCCGAGCCATAACTCAGAATAAATGATCCCTCATCAAATCAAGCTGCTTTGCAAATAGTAGCTACTTCCCAGCAGCCAACTGAAGAAACTTCAATGGTAACAAGGGCCATGTCAAAAAGACCTCCAAGGAGTACCAAGGCTCCAAGGAGAAGACAAGTAAGAGGGATTGATGAATCTTCTGAAGAAGAAGAAGAAGGCCAAATCAAATCCCTGGGCAATGAAGAAGGCTGCAAAAGTCTCACAAGAATTAATCTTGATGATGATGAAGAGACTGATGAAGATGAAGCTCCTCTTCACAGAAAAAGGAAAATTGATAGCCTAACTGAGCCCATAGTTGCAAAGCCTTTAGCAGCTAAAACACCCTCTGGAAATACCAAGTCAATCCAGGGTGGTTCTTCAAGCAATCCCCCAAAGGAGAATTCTAGACAAAGAAGGAACAGGCTGAGAGCTGAACAAAGAAAACTTCAACTACCACTCAGGCCTGAAGAAGCCAAGATTGAGTATGTGAAGACCAACAATGATTCCTCTGTCTACAGGTGCATTAATCAGAAGAATGGCTACTGGATTTTGGAACTCAAGCACCTACTGGTAAATTCAAGGTTTCCAGAACCAATCCATAAACAGCTCATGGCATGGAGAAAAGATAAGCCAATCTTGATTAACACCAACCACATCAAAGCATGGTTGGATTTTGAAGTAATCAAGAGAACAGAAGCCATGAAGAAGGACCTCTTTGATAAATGTCCTTATGGAAAGCCAGATGATGTGCACAGAATTCCCAACATTACTGGAACAGGCACAAGAGCAAGACTTGCGGTGGAACCCTATGAGTCCTTCTACTTAACTGAAGATCAATACAAGGGTGACATCAGATATCTGAAGATCATTTATGAATACTTCAAGCTATCAGATATCAAAATCGAGCATGCCTGGAAGTGGGGAAAGTATCGGTGGGTCAAGCATTTTTTCAAGAGAAATCCCACCAAAACCTACAAGGAAGTCTGTGGATTTGCCAGAGACACAGAGATGATTGTCAGAACTCTTCCCTATGACTACTCTGATGATATCAAAAGGTTTGGTGATAGGAAATTTGCAGACTGATCCATGGAACTGTTTTGAAGACTTGAAGATTTTTGAAGACTTGCAGACTTGTCATTTAGAATGTTCACTTGGAGCTTGGTAACTCCTGTTGTTCTATTTGACTAAGTAGTTTCTGTGATTTTGCTGATTGACCTTTTTCTGTTAAATCTTGAAAAAGTTATCTATAAGCTCTCTCTGTATCATATCTGATGAACTTACTCTCAGATATCTTTCTCTATAAAAGATAACTTATCAGCAAAGATCACACCTTGTGATTTGGTTGATGTTTACTTTCTGCACTTAATTATATGAATTGAAAGATCATAAGAAATGATTAAGTGGTGGATTGTTTCCTCATCCAGATTTGTAATAGGTCAGATAGTCATCGTTGACTGATCAAAATGGGGGAAATTTGTTAGGAATATCTGTTTAGATTTTGATCAGCAACCTAATGGCTTATCTTAGCTCAGAAAGGTGATTAGTACTCTTAGTTCACTTGAACACTGTTAAAGAGGAAACTCACTAAGTATGATAGTCTAGCAAATATTGTATAGGATGTTAGGTCTCAAAATGTAATTTTTATTTTCTAAATATTGTATAGGATGTTAGGTCTCAACGGATTTGAAGATTTGAAGACTGCACAAGATTGCTGAAGACAAGGGTTTTTCAGATACCTATGTCCAGATATCTTGAAGAAACAAGTGTTTCGAAACATACATGTTGCAAAAGATATCTGAGAATAAAAGGTTTCTGAGACAAGGAAAGTGCCCACAGATATCTACACTCAGATACCTTGGACATAAAATATGCTTCTGAAAAAGAAATATATTATAACAAGTTGTTTAAACAAGTGGTATCTGGAGCTATGATGATCTCTAGAAAAGAACATGCAAAGTTTCAGAAAACTCTGATTGTTTAAAGATCTCTGATACCATGCATAGTTCCGTTGGCACTATAGGACAAAATATAGTACAGTGCATTAAATGTGCAGACAGAAATGTCTGAACAAAAACGGTAGCTTCTGAAGAAGAAGACAAGCCTGATACAGTACTATATTCAGATATCAATAGTTTGAATTTGATTTAAGCCTAACGGATACTATTCAAACGGCACTCAAATTCATCTATAAATATCAACACTTAGACTGCTTGAGATAACACCTTAGAACACACTGAACATTGAATACTCACACAAGCGCTCTCAAGCAAACTACTTACCTTCAAGCTTTTTGTTGCCACCAAAGCTCTTATTCTAAGTAGCACAAAAGTTCTAAGTGTCCTGATCCTTAACGAGCATTGTTATTTGTGAAAGAGTTGAACTAAGATTTCTTATCTAAGTTTCATTCTCTTGAACACTTACCATAGACTTGGGTCAGTAGAGAACAAGATACCATTCACTGAAAAGTGTATTAAGTATACTTGATTCACAGAGCTATCTGAATAACTGAACAAGTTATTAAAGAAGCTCACCTGACAATTTACCTTAACCAACACCTTAAACGGCGTGGAGTACAGGAAGTACTTAGTTTGGAAAACTAACGAATAACTCCAAGGTTATTGAGCAAAGGAAGTACTTAGTTTGGAAAACTAAGGAACAACTCAAAAGGTTTCTGAGTACAGGAAGTACTTGGCTGTGAAAGCCGGGGAATAACTCAGGGGGAACACTTGGTTGGGAACCTAGTGCATTTAGGAATCAAGAAAAGATATATGTAAGGTTACCTCATTTATCTTAGTGGATTCTAAGTCTGAGAAAGACCGAAGTGGATTAGTTGAAGGATTACGCCACCTTCAGATACCACTATAAAAAGACTTGTGTTATTTACTTTCTGCAGTTTATTACTTGTTTTACTTATATTGCAAAGTACTTACACTTATCTTTCTGAACACGTGCACTTATCTCAGAAGTCTTCCGCTCTCTGAAATTAAGTATCAGATATCGTCACAGATATCTGAGAAACTGTGCTTATCGACAAAAGTTTTAAAAGACTATTCACCCCCCCCCCATTCTTTTACTTTGCCGTTATCTGGACCAACACTACCTGAGGTTTGTTGTTGAGCTAGCCACTGGTGACAGCTTTGAGCTAGACGATAGCCTACATGGGGTATCTTTGCTGACTGTGCCTTAGTATTATGATATGTTACATGTGTGACTCTTCAGCCATAACCATCGCTACATGTTATTCCTCATATATACCTATTATCAAAGTTGATGAGTCGTTATTTTAATGACTTATTTAGTCTTTTTTACCGTATTTTGTTAAGTCCTTTAGCATTTTATTTGTGTTTTTGGTGATTTTTTTACATTTGGGTGTGTTTTGTGTTTTTGTACTTTTTTAGGTGTTTTTAGGTAAAAAGGCAAGGAATCGGAGGAGCGTACGCGACTTGAAGCTCGTTCAAAGCTTCTAGAAGCACACAAGGCTAATTGTGGGCCACTACACCAAGGAGGTGACATGGAGGTTGAGAAAAGGGAGTCAAATGAGGAGAAAGTGGCAAAAACCAACTCTTTTCCGGAGGAGGAGCTCACCGCGGTGAGCCATTTTGCAAATGAGCTCACCGCGGTCAAAACTGTCCAGAGAAATTGGAGAAGTTGGTGACCGCGGTGAGCATCACCTTCACTGCGGTGAGACCTATTCAAACCACGATTTCTGGCAATTTTTTCCCATGATTTTGAATTTGCACTTCCTTGGTTCTATAAATAGGGCAATTGTAACTCGTTTTTTATATATCTTCAGACCTTCCTAGTCTATAATTTCTTACTTTAAAGCATTGTAAACACGCTAGAGATTCAATCTCTCATTCAATAGAAGCATTATTTCCTTTCAGACGATCCCCCAGGTATCAATCGTGCAACTACTATTTAGCTTGTACGTGACAGGTTGTTACCTCTGATTACTGAATCTTGATGTATCGGTTGTGATTTGTGACTTATCTATCATTAATTAGATAGTATCCGTATAATTGCATGATTGTTTGTGAGCTGCGCATAGTGCATCCTTAATTGGTTCGTATTGTATAAGCAAACTAGTGTAGATTATCCGTATTTGGTTATACTCACAATAGCAAGAGTGATGAAATGCGCATAGTGCATCCTTAACTGGTTCGTATCGGATCAGCACACTTTTGAAAGGACTTATCTAGCTTCGTTGTTTGTAGAATTGCAAGACCTAGGGTTTTACCTTGTCTTGTGCATGTTAGAATTTGCTCGAGAACTGAAGTATCACTATCCACACTATCTGTTAACAACAAACATAAGCGAGTCTATTCAGTAGAAATAGCTTAATCAATTCCTCGAGAGAACGACCCTGTGGTTTAAGCCTTGTCTGTCTATAACAATCACATTACTACTTGTGTTTTTATAAGTATTAATTTTGAGCGCATCAAAATTTGGCGCCTCTGTCGTTGAATTGATTCCTACGTTCTTTTTTAGTAGGATCAATTGTGTTAGTTACGTTTTTATTTCTTTATTCCAAAAACTAAAGAAAAAATCAAAAAATTTCAGAAAACCAAAAAAAGTAACACTACCTTGTTTGAATAGGAACCTTTGATTAGACTAATAGGGCTGGTCCTGCTTTTGAGTTTAGTTCTTGGTTTCTTTTTTGGTTTATGCAGGGAAGAAGATCATTGGAATCACCCTTATCTGCAACCAACGACGAGGTAGAGAGGTGATGCATCAAATCAAGTCCTTAATTTTTTTTAGCCAAGAGCAATATCAAGGATCACTAGAAAAGCACGTAGTGAGTTGATAAGTTGCCCCGAGTGTCGTTCTCGAAGGACTTAACTAAGCTTGTCGATGTTTTAAAATACTTGTTTGTCTAGAATTGCATCTTACGACCTCCAATTCTTTTCTTTCGCAAATCACACAAATGATAAACAACAAACGCGCGTTTGTTATCGACTAAAGGAGACATGGGGTGGTGGTTTCATCAAGAGCTAGCTAGTAAAAGGATGCAATGGAATACACAAATTTTGAAAGTGAAAACGTTTTATCAACGTAGTAGAGTCGTCAATTCTAGTCGACGTTTGTAGTCAAAAGAGTTGGGCTTAAACCGTAATTAACCTTGAGGGTGCAAATCCCTCTTGTGGATGTTGAGTATTAGAAAATGATTGCTAAGACTTTGAACTAATCAAACAATTCGCAAGAATTCAACAAACAAAGAACAGTGTTTTCATCCAAAGACCTATACTAGCATGCTCAAGATTTCACCACCAACCCATGGGTGTTGCTTAGCTACTCATATTCATGTTGTCACAAGCAAGAAATATGATAAACATAGGCATAAACATACACAAGAATGTAAACAAAGGGAAATTATACAGAATTACCGAATGGCTTTGAATAACGAAGCTCCAATGGATATGGTGAAAGTACTGGTTTATAGGAAGAAATCTTAAGCTAAATGGATAACCAAGACTCCAACTTCAATTAGGTGGATGATTCTTCGAACCCTAGACCTCTCAAAATTCTCCAAAATGTTGTGTGAAATGAAAAATTGATGTTTGAATTACAAAATCTGTAGTTTAAAATGCAAAAAATGGAACAAGTAACGCCTAGAAGGAGCTGGATCGAACGGGGCAATCTATTTTCGATATCTTCGTGTGGCCGCCGATTTGAGGTTAATCCGACATCGTATGAAGAAGTTATGCCCAAAATGGCTAGACCGCTCCAGTGTAGTTCCACTTTCGCAAGTTTTCACTTAAACGGTCGTAGAAACTTCATCCGAACTCCAAATGCAGTTCCGTTTCAACCGACGGACTCCATTTTCCACCACCTTTGAGACCTTGCAACTTTTGAATTTCTCCAAATGCAATACAATGCACCATTTTAGCCTCATTTCTTCACGAAAACACCTAAAACCTGAATACAAGGTGGAAACACACAGAACACAAGAAACAACACAAAATATATACAAATAAAGGGAAAACTAAACTAAATGTTAATTAAAAAAAGGTAAAAAGAACCCGATGAGGTGTTCTAAAAATGCCTCATCAAGAGGTATTACCAAGAGAGAAGAAGGAACCTCAACAAGATAGACATGGAGACCGGAGCTATAAGCACAAATGAAACCACTACCGTAGTTGTTGCTGCAACCACAGTCGCAAATGCTTTAGCGAATGCCGGAGCACCGAGGCGGGAATTTGGACAGTACATGTAACCCGCGGTACAGGTGTCGGGGTCTCCAATTGAGCTATCAAACGCTGCAAGGAACTTGGAGATAAAGAATCACCACTTCCATGACATGCCCAAGTTCTATGGGCATGCCAATGAAGATGTTATGAAGTTCCTAAAAGAGTTCGAGGCATTAGTGGGGTGCATTCCCAGAGGAGCTAACAATGGAGTTATAGATGGGGATGTCCGTAAGAAGCTTTTCCCAATGTGTTTTTAGGATTTGGCGAAGACGTGGCTACTACACCTCCCAGAGAACTCATTGCGGACATGGAAGGATGTCTACAAGGTCTTTATGGAGAAGTACTTTACCTATTCGAAGACTTCAAGTCTGACGAAGCAGATCGCTCACTTTCAGCAGCGATATGACGAGAGCATGTACGAGGCTAGGGAGCGCTTCAAATACCTGTTAGCGCAATGACCACACCACCGTTTCGACACGATGACATTGTGTCAGAGATTCTATGAGGGGCTTGACACAACAACTGAGATGCTGGTGGACATGAGCTTGGGTGGCTCGATAGTGCAAAGCACGGCTGAGGAAATTGAAGCGACCTTCGAGAAACTGGCGCAAGCATCCCAGCACAAGGGAGTGAGGGGGCGAGAGAAGGCGAAAGTTGAGGCTTGGGCCACCGAAGAAGTTCCCAACTTGACCTGCATGCTTGAAGAGTTGCAGCAAGCAAAGATGACCGCAACAGTTATCGCACCGAGCCTCCAATCAAGTGAGGTATGTGGAGTGTGCTATAACATAGGGCACGGTGCTAATTTGTGCATGTTGCAACAAGCCAAGGAGATGAACCCATACCTCGCGGAGGAGGTGAATTGGGTTGATAGGCAAGGAGTAAGGCACCAGGGATTCATGCAATTCAGGAAGCCGGAGGAATATGGAGATCGTAGGTTGTTGAGTTATTCTAGCAACAACTACGAGAACTATGTGCCACCCGCACAACCGAAGGAGGTGCCCTTAAGAAGTAATTGTCCAGGGCGGTGCACCAAAGGAGGATCTTGATGGCAGGATCAAAGCATGGAGAATTCAGACCGTTTCTACAAGCATTCGAACTAGGTACAAGAGAGAAATGACAAGAGGTTCGAGGTATTGGAAAATGCGACGAGAAGGATCGAAAACATGGTTGGAGAGCTGGTAGGGACATCAAAAAGGCGGGAACAAGGAAAGTTCCCGAGTACAACTGAGAAGGCCCGGGCGGTTGATGTAGCTGAAGGAGTAGGAGGTACTCCGAACTTCGAGATCAAAGCTGGAGAACTTCGGTTCCACCCACGTTTCAAGACCTGTGGGATGAGACATACATTACCGGGGATGCGAAGGGGCGAAGAAAAGCTCCCAATGTATATATCCAGCGACAAGTCGGAGGAGGATCCCGAAGAAGATCCCGAGGAGTTGCCTCTAGCTCCCAAGGTAGAACATGAAGAATGGCTCGAGGAAGGCGACATCATGGATGAGGATGAAGTACTAATCTTCGCTGATCATAGGGAGGATGACCCGGTGAACTTGGTGTTTAAGATGGACCCGCAGCCACAAGGAGAGATTAGACCTATAATGGTGGTCAAAGCCAGCTGATGCCGATGTCAATCCAGAGTATGGACCTCAAGGTTGGTGTAGGAAACTCCAACCGAGTGATTGGTAAGCTTAACTCATGAGCCGGTGTGAATATGATGACACTTAGCTAGTATAAAAGGCTAGGACTCGAAGGAATGAAGCCTCTAGTAGGCAACATGATCATGGCATATGGGAGTGTTAAGAGCCCGCAAGGAATGGTTCGGGAAGTTGACGTAAGGATTATCAGGATCCATGTGCGAACTAATTTCATGATTATGGACTCTGACAACCCGGACAAGGACAAACATGAGCTAATCTTGCTGGGGAGGACGTTTCAGTACACGGCTGGGATAACCGTGAACGTCTGCGACCAAAAGTGCACAATGGAGGTACTCGGTGCTCCGTATGAGCTACCTCTATACAATCGCCCCAAAGCCTGTGGGTCCGCTAGGTATGTTAACCTCTTGTGCAAGGCTGAAAATTTGCAGGTTCGAGCCTTGGAGGAAGACGAAGCATGATGACGAGGAAGAGTCGACGCTAACGACTATAACCAAAGCACTATTTACCGCTTTGCACTTAGATTCATAGGATGCATGTAGGTACATGTTTTTAAATTTGTAATTAATCCGCATAGCATTTGAACAATTTATCGCTTTTTAGATTAATCGTAATTTGAATTCTTAGTTTAGATTTTATTTTATATATATAAAAAAATTCAAAAAATATTCTGCAGGAAAATAGAACTCACCGCGGTGAGCAGGTTTGCTCACCGGGTTAAGGTAAAACAGAAAGTTCTCTGGATTAGCCTGACCGCGGTGAAGCCACCCCCCCCCCCCCCCCCACCGGGGTGAGCTCTGGGAATAAGTAAGAACAGAGGGGATCCTCCCCTCCATTCTTATTTCTTCCATTTTCCGATTTTTCACCCAATTCTTGGTTTTTTCCCAATTCTCCGCCATTTCACTTGGGTAATAGACCGTTACGAAGGTAGTAAATTCCTTTATCACTTATGAGCTTCGATTCATCTTTGCATCCATCAATTTCTCCGGATTTGAGGTAATTTTTTTAGTAGAATTAAATTCCATTGAAGCTCAAACATGGAGTGTACAATAAGAGAAAGGGCATACCCCTTCGTACAACTCACAATCTCAAGTTGTAATGGCCAGAGTGACCAAAACTAGATGACTAAACAAACTAAGTATAACAACTCCAGTAAAAATCTGTGATTGTTCATACAAAGTAGAAATAAGTCTCAACAAATGGTAACTATTCTTGCAAGACTCCAGCCCTATGTCTGTGATCCAACAAGAACATGCTACATCAAGAGGCCGCTCAGCCAAGCTTGTACAACAGGTAACTAATTTCCTTGTATAATCATCCGCTTGAAGAGCTATTAATGGCAGGAGAAAGGTCGAGGAAGAAGCAGATATAGAAGTAACCTGTACAACTCCCATAGACGCCGTGCAACACTCCCACCCATACCTGCTACACACAACACAGACAACCCTTCAAGTAGTACTAGCACGAAACAAAAATAAAGCTAAATTATCCCACAGAAGTCTAAGCCAATCCATGAGACACGTAGTATGTCTATTCTTAGAACTATCAACCTTACCCAATCGGAGCAGCAAAGAACCAACAAGCTGTTTGCAAGCAACAAATATATCCACCTACTCATGCCTAAAGATAAGAGTATTTTGCAAACTACAAACTTTATCAATAACAGCACAAAATAAACCAGCCCTTAAAGTATAAAGGGCAGACCGCTTCCCAGTAGAATTAGAAAACAAATCAATATAGAAAGAAAAAGGTTGGAGAGGAGTGTGAGTGATACCAACAAGATGAAACATTTTGTCAAATAATGGAGCAACAACTGGACACAACCAAAAAATATGGTCCCGTGTTTCACCTGCATTTTGACAAAATGCGCACAAGTCATCACTCCCCACTTCAGCAATCAAGATATCAAAGGCAGCCTGTTGATGAGTCGATATTTTAACGACTCATTTAGTCTTTTTTTAACCGTATTTTGTTATGTCTTGTAGCCTTTTTATTAGTGTTTTCGTTCGTTTTCACGTTTGGGTATTTTGTGTGTTTTTGTACTTTTTTAGTATTTTTAGGTAAAAGGCAAGAAGATGGAGGACCAATGTGCAAACTAAAGCTTTTCCAAGCTTCTAGAAGCACACAAGGTCAAGTAGTGGGCCATTACTCCAAGCTGGTGACATGGAGGTTGAGAAAAGGGAGTGAAAATAGGAAGTGGGGAAAATGGGAGGTTCTCCGAATATGTACCTCACCGCGGTGAGCTCCATCAACACGGAGGCTCACTGCGGTCCAGAAGATCAAAGCAAAGTACGACCTGCCTAGAAGAGAAGCAGGCCGCGGCGACCAAGTACAAAAGGATAAGCTCGCCGCGGTGAGAACTGATATGACCAGTTCAATGCACGATTTCTGGCAGTTTTTTCCCTAGCTTTCAAATTTCTACATCCTTGGTCTTATAAATAGGCCACTTGTATCCAATATTATTCATATCTTCATACCTTCTATCTTATATTTCTTTCAATTCAAGCATTGTAAACGATATAGAGATTCAATCTCTCTTTCAATTGAAGTATATTTCCTTTCAAGCGATCTCTTGTCCTAGACGTATCCAGGTATCAATCGTCCCTTTACTATTTATTGGTTGTTACCTTCGATTATAGAATGCATATTGTATTGGTGTGAACTCGTTAGTGTCTTAATCATTAATTAGGCTATATCCGTATGATTGCATAGCTCGTGACAAGTTCTTTGTAGTGATTACGTACCTGTAGCCCTTATTTGGTTGAACTTTCGATAGCAAGGTGATGAGGTGCGACTAGTGTTTCCTTAAATTGGTCCTTCTCGTATCAGCACACTTCATGAAAGGCTTTATTATCTTCTTTGTTTGTAGAATTGCATGATCTAGATATTACCTTGTCTTGTGATTGTTAGATTTTATGCTAGGGTTGAAGTATCATATTCTATCTAACTATTTGTTTACAACCAACATAAGCGAATCTATTCTATTTGAACTACCTTGATCAATTCCTTGAGAGAACGATCCTGTGGTTAGTAATTTCTGAGCGCATCAGAAATTTGGCGCCGCTGCCGGGGGATTGATTCCTACGTTCTTTTAGAGTAGGATCAATTGTGTTCGTTGCGTTGTTTTTATTTTTCTTATATTTCAAAAACAAAAGAAGAAATTCAAAAAATTTCAAAAAACCAAAAACAAAGAGTGTTGCGTTGCTTTGTCTGGATTGAAACCCTAACTTGAATTACAAGGACTGGTCCTGCTTTTGAGTTTAGTTTGTGGTTTCTTTTCATGTTTCGCTACGAGCTAGGAAGAAATTCGACAAAAGCTGATATGGAGAACACAAGTGCCAATGTAACTTTCAACACCAAAGTTGTCACAACCGCACTACCCAATGCTGTTGATATAGCTAAAGGAGGGACCGAGATCTTTGAGTTGAAGGCTGGGAAACTTTAGTTCCACCCACATTGTAAGACACGTGGGATGAGGCACACTCAGCTAGGAATGCGATATGGGGATGAAAAGTTCCCGATAAACATTCCCCGTGACTCGGAGGAGGAAGAGGACCTAGAAGAGGAAGAGGATCCGGAGGAGGATCCTAAAGAACTGCCCCTAGCCATCAAGGATGAACCGGAAGAGTGGCTCGAGGAATGCGAGATCATGGATATGAATGAGGTTTTGAGCTTCGAAGATCAAAAAGACGATGAACCAGTGAACCTGGTTTTCAAGATGGAACCGCAGCCACAAGGGGAGATCCGACCGATAATGGTGATCCAGAGCCAACCTATGCCGATGGTAATACCAAGCATGGATCTCGAGGTCGGAGTGGGTAACTCCAATCGTGTGATCAACACGCTTGACTCAGGAGCTGGTGCAATATGATGACTCTTAGCCAGTACAAGAGGCTAGGTCTTGAAGGCATGAAGCCTCTCGCAGGAAACATGATTATGGTAGACGGGAATCTGAAGAGTCCGCAGGGGATGATCCGGGGAGTTGACGTAAGGATCATCGGATTCCATATTCGCACCGACTTTGTTATGATGGAGTTTAGCAAACCAAGAAGCATAATAGCGGAGCGAGGGATGAGCCTCTATGGGTATGATACCCCTGTGACGGAAGCTATTAACAGTTTCATAAGGAGACTAGGATGGCAAAGGTTAACCGGAATAGGGAGAGAGTATGACGCGTCTTTGGTCAGAGAGTTCTACATTGACTTCTCTGATCGAAGCGATGACGGATTTCTACATGTTCGGTAGAAGATGGTGGAGTACACTTCAGACTCCATCAACCAATTCCTTCAAACACGGACGGAGTACAATCCCAGCCAGGATAATGGAATCTTCGACCTGGAAGCAACTCACAATGACTTGTGGAAAGAAGAGACCTTGGAAGCTGTTAGCCACCCAAGTTTCAGGGCAGAACGAAGGGTTCGAATGCTGGTCCATGCGCTACTTAACCCACTCGCAAGGGTTTGGGCACATTGGGTTCTGTATAACTTGATTCCCAACTCTACCTTCACCAAGATTCTTGCTCCTACTAGACAATTGATAGCGGCATTGATCAGGAACAAGTTCATCAACGCAGGACACATCATCTTGGCAGAGACATTTACACATCGACATAGCCCTAAGGCGTTAGGTTTTTTGTGTTTCATCACCGAGATGTGTGAGGCTGCAGAAGTGCCAAACATCGTCAAGAATGGTCAGCAGAAGGGTTGCTTGGACTCAAAGGATATACGAACTATTGAGGCAACTGTGGAGAACTAGAATGCTTTACATGCAAATGAGTTTAACGAAGGCGAAGAGGAGGAGGATGATAGAGACTTCAATCCCGAGGATGACACAGGGTACGAATAGATATCTGTAGAAGAGACTGATGACGAGAATGACGATCCACCACACTCTGAAGAAGAGGAAGATCTAACTGCGGATTTTCAGAGGTTGAGTACCCAATTCCAGGAGTGGATGGAGCCCCAGTTTGAGCATATTGAGAGGAGGCAAAGCATGCTAGCCTCCGATTACTCACAGTTACGGGGGTGCTACCAAGGATTTACCGCAGATTTTAGGAGCATACATGGAGTATCGCAGCGGTTTGGTGAGCACTTGGATCAGTGGGACTCGTGTTCTTCAAGTCTCTCCCAGCACATGTCTATGTCGGACACAAAGGTGACTGAGTGCCTAACACGAATGGAGCAAATGCAAAAAGCTTAGATGGATGATTGGGAGCAACGCTTTAGAGGAGGATCTTCTTCCGGACCCCACGGTCCGCCTTCTTTCCATTGATCATGCCGACCGAGGCATACTACGGGTGGTAACACTACAACTTTGTCCTTTTATTTATTCTTTACGTTAGGGTCTAGCTATTGAAAAGGTTTGGGGAGGAAAGTTGTACATTCTTTGTGATTAAATGCTTCGGTATGAACTGTTACGCTGCTTTGTATATATGTATATATGTGTTCTTTGTTTTTCTATTTTTTTAGTTTGGTGGTGTTGAGTGTTATGTTAGCCACTCTTGTGATTATGTGGGGTGATATGTTAGCCACTTTTGCTTAGTCTTGTGTGCGAGTCGTCATTTGGCCTAATTTTTGGGCCTATTTCAAAAAATTTTGTGTGTCGAGTTTGAGTTCTTTTGACAAGTCGGTTATCTATTGCATTAGATAAGCCTTTTACTGATATGATCATTGATGGGCTTTAACTAGTATTAAGGAATTTTCAAAAATCACTTTAGTCCGTTTCACTTGTAAATTGAAAGTCTTCCTATTCTAGCAGTCAAAAAGCCGGTGAGAAGCCTATTTGAGCAGATGAAAAAATATTGTAAAAAGCAAATGTGTGATTCTAGTAGGATGAGCAAGGAAAATCCTTGCGCCACTTCATATACATGTGCACTCTTTTTAAAACGGGTATGACGAACGGCTTTTTGACTTGTTATCTAAATTCCCAAACCCGTTCCAAGGAACAAGTTTGGGGAGAAGGGTACTTGTTATTTCATACTCAGGCTCACTCCATTCTATATTTGAGCATTTCGTCGATTTTGAAAATTGCTTTGTATTGCTTGCTGCCGTTCTAACAAAAGAAAAAAAAAAAAAAAATCTCGAAGTGTTTTTCCAGGATCCTTGTGATCGTTTGAGATCATGTTGGGCATTCCCAAATACTACCTATAAACCAACGCGGGGCTGATTGTGCGTATGTTGTGAGGGTTGATGATTTTGTTCTCAAATTGCATGCCAAATACTACCTATAAACCAGCGCATGGGCGGTTCTCGTATGTTGTGAGGGTTGATGGGGTGTACTCCAAACCGACACGCAGAAAATTGCGGATCTTGAGCAACCTATTGGGATACACTTGCAAAATTGAGATAAAAAATGAAAAAATATGAAAATCTATACAAAAAGAGCAAAGCGCAAGAAAAAAAAAGAAAAAAATGAAATAATACGTGCAAAAAGAGAAAAGCACGAGAACGACTGCTATTTCTATTTCCTTGTATTGATTTCGAGCCCTTCTCACCAAAAAGTCCTTTCTGATTCGTTTGAATTGTGTGCAAAAGCATGTAATATTAGTGGCAGCTTTGTGACGTTTGTTGTCACCTTCCTAATTTATGTCTTGAGCGATTGCCTATATTTACTGGACACTTCCAGAAGAGAGACTTGAGTTACACTTATATTATCCTTTCGTGAGGGACTACTAGGGTAAGTCGAAGTTTTATTTACTTGTGAAACGAAAGATTGTGATCTTTGCTAAGCAACTTGCCAACGTTAGTGGGGATACAAGTTTACATCAGTTTTAGGCTTGAATCTTGCAATATTTGATCGGTAGCTTGTTGATTGAACTCTTCTGTGTTGTGTCATGTCTTTGTGATTTTTCTTTTCTAGGACGTTCTAGAGTCTTGTTTGCTCGAGGGCGAGCAAAGGTTTGATTTGGGGAGTTTGATGAGTCGATATTTTAACGACTCATTTAGTCTTTTTTAACCGGGCCACTACTCCAAGAGAGGTGACATGGAGGTTGGAAAAGGGAGAGAAAATAGGAGAAAGTGGGAAAATGCTGATTTTCCCGAGCACAAGGCTCACCGCGGTGAGCTCCTGCAACAAGGAGCCTCACCGCGGTATAATGAAGCAGAAAAGACGGCAGAAAGGGGTGGACCGCGGTGAGCTGGAACGGGCAAGATCCCCTCACCGCGGTGAGCTCTGTTTGACAGAATCAACCCACGTTTTTCTGACAGTTTTTCCGATGATTTCTAGTTTCTTCTTCCTTGGTATATAAATAGACCACTTGTATCAGTCATTAGGATATATCTTCATTACTTCTACTTTCATATTTTCAATTCCAAGCATTGTAAACACTTAGAGATTTCAATCTCTCTTTTAATTCGAAGAAGCAATATTGATCTTTCTGATGATCGCAGAGACCAATAGGCGCCCAGGTATTTAATAGTATGAGTTAGGTGGATTCCGTTAATAACTTGTATTGTGAAATATTGTTATCTGGTCGTTGAACGCATGCTTGATCGTTGTGAACTTGCATCAGTCTTTACCTCTAATTAGTATATATCCGGTTGAGGGCATAGCTAGTGACAAGCTTTTTGCCGTAACTCATACGTACTTATAATCTGTATCTGGTTCGATTTTGCAATAGCAAAGTGTTACATTCGCGGGCAGTGTACCATTAGCTATATCGCGACAGCACTTTTGAAAGATCCGCTTGCTTCATTTTAATTGTAGGAATTGCATGATCTAGGTATTACCTTGTTTTGTAATTGTAATTTGTTGTAGGGTATTGAAGTATCAACCTTACCCACACTATATGTTTACAACTCACACCTTGAGCCTACACCTTAGAACTAGCTTAATCAATTCCTCGAGAGAACGACCCTGTGTGTTAAGCATTGTTGTACTACGACAACCGCTTTACTACTTGTGTTATTTTACAAGTATAAATTTTGAGCGCATCGAAATTTGGCGCCGCTGCCGGGGAATTGATTCCTACGTTCTTTAATAAGTACGGAGAAATTTTAGTTCTGTTGGTATGGAGAAATTTTTCTGCAGGTGCATTGCATGGGTATGGTTACGTACGGAGAGTATTTCGTACCTAAGTTGGTGGTAAGAAAACCACAAATATTCCTTGAGCCTGAGGTTAGGGAATACGATCTAGACGATGATTGGGGGTGTTCACTTCCATACTTCTGGGGAAGGCCAATGGAAGATGCTTTCGGGTTTATTTGTCAGTTCGAACAATTCGTGACGGAGTTACCACCCAGTGGATTGAGTGAGGACCAACTGAAGAGGAGGTTGTTTCCTTTTGCTGTTAGATCCCAAGCCAGAGAATGGCTGCATTTGCTAGAGCCAGAGTCATTGAGGACATGGGAGGAAGTGCTTAGAGTATTCTATGACGAATACTCCCCGTACTCTTTGATGGAGAGCTTGGAGGATCGCGTAACGAATTTCGAACAAAAGGAAGAAGAGAAGTTCGACAAAGGAAGCGTGAATACTCCGGATTTAGAAATCACTCCCATCCCACTGGTGTCTTTATTGAGCTTTTCCACGCCACCAGAGACCACAGAGAGCCAGGTGCTCCATCAACCCGAGGGGAGTTTTGTTGATCCTTTTTGCCTTTTTTCTTTGTTTCCTATTTATGAGTGTTATGTGCTTAAATTTGAACATATTAACTCTCGAAATACTTGTTTGCAGGATTACATGAGTATTGAAGGATCAATACACAATGGAGCAGAAGATATTCACTGGAAGCTCCAAGTAGGCTCGATGCCTACTCAAAATTCGTTCCCATATGAGAACGGATAATGGTAATGTACAGCAGTCGAGCCAATGACTATAAGAAAAGGTGCTTCCTGGGAGGCAACCCGGGGGTTCAGAATGAAGAACGGAAGAGTCGACGCTAACGACTATAACAAAAGCATGACTTATTGCTTTGCATATAGATATAGGTGCATATTGCATTTAGGATAGATTTTATTTATTAATTTTTATTATAAAAAAAAATTTCGCGAGAACAGATCTCACCGCGGTGAGCCAGGAAAAAGCTGACTCACCTTTCTCTCTGCGGAAAGTTGTGCCTCTGCCTCTTGGGAGGAGGCCAGGCTGCTACCTCACCGTGGTGAGGCCTGACTATTAAAGAGAAGGTTTCTCCCTCCATCACCTTTTTCACTCTCCTTACCCGTTTTACCCCTAATTATTGAGATTTTAACCAACTCTCCACCATTTAACTTGGGTAATAAACCGTTGCGAAGGTAGTGAGTTCCTCTACTACTTGGAGACTTCAATTCGTGTTTATATCCATTAATTCTTCTGGAATCGAGGTAATTCTTTCTACTATCTTTCTTTTGCAAACTTGGATTTCTATACTTGATTGATTGTTATTGAGTATGTGGCTGTGCTTATGAGGTATTGATGTGTCAAATCAAGTTTTGAATTTGTTTACTTAGCCTAGAGCTAACTCTCAACACTACGAAAACCTATAGTGTAGTGAAGTTAACCCCGAGGTCGGTCTCTAGGGACTTAACTAGGCTGAGCTTCAGTTTACGAATAAAAGTAACAATACGAAAAGCAGTAAAAGTTTGTTTGCTTTGGCAGCGAGATGATAGACTAGAGTAAACAACTACTTGCAACTACTAGAAACCGATTTGACACTAGCGAGATTGAAATATGAATGGGGGAAATTATGGAGTGGTAACATCAACAAGCTAGCTAGCAGGATATATGTGATTCACGGGATTGACTACGCAAGTTGTCACAGTCTTGAGTTCAAAAACGAATAGAACTAATGAAGGCATCAGTTTCACTAGGCTACAATCAATTTGACTAACCTACTATCACCGTTTGCAACTAACTGTTAGATCAAGCAAGACGAAAGACATTTTGGTTTGCAAGGCTTAAATGCCTAATCTAACAGTGATTTTGTCTAGAAGATTGTCAAACGTGATAGAAGGAATAGTAATTAATCTAAAAGGCACAAGTAGTCGAATTCCGATGCACTTCGAATCACATAAACCCTAGCTAGCATGCATTAAATCAGTCACCACCCCACAATAGGGGTGTTTAGCTACTCATGACAAGCGAAAGCATAATCATACTAGCAATAAACATAATCCCAAGCACAAAACAGAGATTCGAGTGGATTGATACAATTTTACCCTTCGTTGTCAAAAACCCTAGGTAGAAATTGTAGAACGAAAATGAATCGATGCAAAAGCTGTGTAGATAATCTCCCAATCAACGTCCATCGTCGGATTACAAGAGAAAACGGTTCAATTACCTCAAATCGGGTAATTGCCTTTGAAACTAGGTCTAGCTCTAGAGCAAAGTGTGTGTTCTTGATAATAGAATGATAATGAAAAGTAAACGTCTGTTTCTAACTAATAGTAAGAAGGAAAAAACGAAGTCTGATCCGAAAAGGAAAGAAAACGGGCGAACTGAGGACAAAATTGCGACCTGTGCGACGAGTTGGCGCCCGCCAACTTCATACATGGCGCCCGCCATGTATGGAAGTTGGAGGGCGCCAAGATTCGATCTTTGGCGCCCGCCAACTTAGACCTGGCGCCCGCCAACACACACTGGACAGTGTTGGCGGGCGCCATCTCCAAACTGGCATGCACCATGGCTTCCGACAAATTACAATTTTGCCCTTTTTGTCCTTCTTGCTCGATTTTGCTCCTTTTAACTCCGATTTTCAGTATTTTGGGTTCCCCGCTCCACTTCTAGTAACCGAACGAGGCATTGGGACTTCCATATCTTGTAGATGCATATAAAACACACCCTTTTTGCCTTCAATTAGCTCGGTTTAGCCAAATACCTACAAAATCCACAAGGAACAAAACAAGTAAAAAGACTCTAGGAAAACTACTAAAACTATACTTAAGAATAACAAAAAGACGGTAAAAAAGACCAGATGAGACGATGTAAAACCGACTGATCAAACTCCCCAAACTGAACTCTTGCTTGTCCTCAAGCAACAGACTCTCTAAAAAACCTAGAAAAAGGAAAAAACACATAGACACAAAATAAAGTCTAGCTCCCAAGCTACCGAGTCTACGATTGCACATAATAAGCCCAAGAAATACAGAAGCTTTAACATCACACTGACATTCACAGAATAACATGCACAAGTTTAAAAAGTTCGTTTCCAAGGTAAATAGAACTTAAGTCTAACACGGTAGTCCCTCACAAGTGGATACTATGCATCTATTCTCTCACACTCCTGGAAGTGTGCAGTAGGGGTAATCACTCAAGAATATAAAGAGATAAGGAAGGTGACTTGCGTCACAAAGATGCCTCAAATACCTCATGCAATGTACTCAATCAGTTAAGTCGGAAGGGACTTTTTCATAGCTCTGTAACAATCAAGAGTAGACTCATAAAAAGGCAGTCGTTCTCTCTTTTTTCAATATTTTTTTTTTATTTTTTTGCATATGCTTTTTTGCAATCTTATATATGACCCATATGCTTATATATTTTTTCTATCTCATTTTTTTGGTAGTGTCTGTTTTACCGAAAATTCGCACTTTTGTACGTGCTGGTTTGGTATACACGCCATCAACCCTCACGGACATATAGCTTTTAAGGGCCACGCCGGTATATAGGTAATATCTGAAACGTGCCCAACACGACCAACAGTGGCAGCTAGTACTATAGATCCACTCCGAGACAAATTTTATTTTATGAGAGAACGAAAAATCTGAACACAATCTTTATCAATACAAGTAACACACGTAAACCTCCTCCCCAAACCTGTTCTTGGAACGAGTTTGGCATAAGCAAATAAGAATGTAAAACATGCCGTTCGTCATACTTAACTTACACAGAGTACAAATGAGAATGATGAGGCGCAAACAAGGGAGTTTGCACTTCCCGAATTAAATCACACAGGCACCGGCACAATATTTTTTCATCGGCTAAGGTTTACTTATAGGCTTTTTGGACTACAGAACTAGAGCAGACTTTCTATTTACAGCAGAAATGAACTTAGCAAACATAAACACGCAAACTACTAATAGTCAAGGATCAGCCAAAATAAAAGCATTAAACAGGTTTAGTACATGCAATAGACCCTCAACTTGGGAGACAGACTTGGACTCAATAGACATACTCTAATAAGAAATACAAAACGAGACACATTTGAAAAGATGCAAGCAAGAAGCCTAAAGCAGATACAAACTCAAAACACCCCTCCCCAAACCTGAACTCGTGCTCGCCCTTGAGCAAACGTGTGAAAAGCGAAAAGTAGAGAGTTGATAGGAGAGGGCTTCCCTGATTGAAGGTTTCCAAGATGTGTAGCAGACTGGTCGTGTTCATTTGCGATGGTGGGTACTAGACTTCCCCATGCTCGAATTCCTCTGCCCTTGCACCGGCGAATAGATATAAAGGGGTCCAACATACCTCGCAGAATAATCCTTGCAGATAAAATCCTTAGGCAAATAATCCAATGCCTTCACCATGCAGACCTTACCATTCACCTCGTATGTTGCAGTGCGTCGAAATACGCTAATATCCATTCTAGAGGCGAATAAAAATGGCAAGTCAAGGAGGATTATATCGGGTCTTGTCATCTGATCTTCCCGGACATCCTTCGGAACAACAAAATTGGTGATAACAGTTTCACCATTGAGTTTAACCGCGAGACCGTTTGCCAATCCAACTGGTCTTCTATGTGACCCATCTGCCATTAGGAGTCGAGCTTTCATCTCTTCCAAGCCTGCAAAGCCACATCCCTTAAACAGACTGTATGGGATTGATTATATTACATGTAGCTCCTGTGCCTAAAGTCGCAATAAATTTTGAATTTCCCATCCCAACTACGATGTTAAAGCTCTTCTTATTGAGAGGATGCTCCTTCACATTTTCTGCTAACTCTTCTTCCTTGGCAGGAACTTCAACTGCTCTAATTTCCGGAATGCTCACTATTGCTGCAGAATCTTCCTCTTTTGCAGAACCCAATTCTTCAACGGAAATGGCTGGATCTTCATCTTTTTTCGGGATCAACTCCTCAACAGAATTACCGGGGCTTATCATCTCTTCTACTGCTGCTTCACTAGCAATCGGAATCAACGATGCACACCCACAAGCTGCGCAAATCTATTTTGAAACCTCAACACGGGTCTCATTTTCCGAAACAGTCACCTCAACCGGTGTTTCTGTGATCACCTTAAGAGCCATTTCCCTCTCGGGAGTACCAGGGAATTTTTCCTTTTCTCTCTCTTGGTTCTTCTCTAGTAGCTGTTGGAGAACTCTTTGTATCTTTTCAGTATCCTTTTCGAGCTTCCCAATATGGGCATCGGTAGACTGACGATGCGCATTAGTTTCGCACATAAACTTCCTTGACTCATTCATGAAGCTCCGACATTCGTCTGGCCATCCTGATCCACCTGCTGGTTGTACCAAACCTGTGTCGGGTCTCTACTCTTCATCAAAAGCAGCGTTTGCTTCTCCCCTTTGACCCTTGGCATTTCTAATGGGGTTACGGTGTTGGTTGTGTTGTGCCAACTTATCAAACTTATCCTTGAGAGCAGCAACAGTTAATTCCATCATATTACCCCCGGAGGACGCATCTATCCTATATGGCTGGTTCTCATTCAACCCATCATAGAAATACTGATTCAGATCAGCCTGGGGGTACCTGTGCTGAGGACATTGAGCTAGCAGGCTCTTGAACCTGTCCATGCTTCATATAGAGACTCATCATACAACTGGATAAAGGTACTGATTTGCTACCTGGTAGAAGAAGTCTTAGACAGAGGGTAAGACCTTGTTCAAAAAGGCAATATAGAGATACTCAAGATTTGCACTGAAGACCAACTTGCAGATATCTTCACTAAGCCACTACAAGAAAGTAGATTCTTAGCCTTAAGACACAGTCTTGGACTAATGGAGCTACCAAAGAACTGAAAAAGTTCAGAAAAGAGATATCAAAGAAGAGAGAAGAGAAATCTGGAACGGGTATCCAGAGAAGAGGAATCTGGAACGGGTATCCAGAAATCAAAGGCTAAAGGGTAAAATGGCTATTCGAAGATCTCTGAGACGGGTACTCAGATATCTAGATCACTCAGTGAGGGGGAACACAAAAGAGAATAGTTTAGTTTGGAAAATCAGGGAATAACTCCAAGGTTACCGGAGTATAGGAAGTACTTGATTTGGGAAACTAAGGAATAACTCCAAGGTTATTGAGTATAGGAAGTACTTAGCTTGGGAAGCTAGGGAATAACTCAAAAAGGTTTCTGAGTATGAAGTACTTGTCAGGAAAGCGGGAACAACTCAGGGGGAACATTTGGTTGGGAACCATTTGTTTAAAGGAATCTTAGAATAGGATTTTTGTAAGGAGAACTCAATTATCTATTCTAGTGAATTCTAGGTCTCTGGAAGACCGAAGTGGATTAGTTGGAGGATTACGCCACCTCCAGATACCACTATACTTGTTGTGTTATTTACCTTTCTGTATTTACTTTTCAGCAACACACACACACACACTTTAAGAGTTTCTGCACTTATCTATCTTAAGTCTTCCGCGCTCTGAATCTAAGTATCAGATATCTTCACAGATATCTGAGAAATTGTGTTTATCGACAAAAGTTTTAAAAGACTATTCACCCCCCCCCCCCCAGTCTTTTACTTTGCCGTTATCTGGACCAACATAGTCTTCTTAAACTCAATCATTATTCAAAAATACACTAAATAATTCAGTTGAATATTTTCAAATTTGTTTCTTGTTAATATATGCACGATGAAATATTTTTGTTTTCCATTTTCTTAATATATAAATAAATTATTGTGGGATAATTTAAAGAGTATTTAAAACTCATATGCGTCATCAACTTACACACCTATAGACTTTTTATTCTTTTATAATTTTTTGAAACTATTATAAATTATAAATGTTAAGCCACACAAAGAAAGCATCAGAGTTATATGATAGTTTAGAACAGACGTGTCTACAAAGACCTTTTTCATACAAATTTTTTAAAAACAGACCTATATTATTAAACAAATCATTCATGGTTTTAATTAAAATGCATGTCTATGTTGTCAATATTGATAGTTTTATATAAAAAAAAAAAAGCAGAGTCCATCTTCATAAAACTTATGTTTTTACAACTTAAAAAATAATATATTAAACACTATTAACTTTTACTTAAAATTAACTTTATTAAACTTTTAGAAAAGTCAAGCAAAAAATCAACGGTAAAAGTATTTGCAAACACACATTAACTTTTATTACAGTATTATTATTAGTGCAACGGTATATTTGAGAGCTTTGTTCTCTTCATCTGAAAACTCACTAATTTCAGTTTATTTCAGTCGAGTCCAGTTCAAATTTGCTTAGTTGTTAGTATTTTATTACAAATAAGTTCGGTTCAGTCCAGTTCAAATCAGTTCAGTTCAGTTCAGTTATGTTCAGATGAATAGAACATAGCCTAAATTTTGGTATTATTCTGTAACTATACGGCTTACAATTGTTATAAGTTGTACGAACATACAATTTATTATAATAACCTTTCAATTTCTTTATAATAATACTCCCTTCGTTTCTGTAAGTGAAACAATTTTTCGTTTTGGGCGTTTCACTAAAAGTGTTACATTTCATTTTATGGAAATTACTTTCATAATACAATTCATTTTTAACCACATATTTTCGGGCCCACGTGTACTTTTCCACTCAATTAATATCTCAAGCTCATTCTTAATCACATACTTTTGGGGATCACATTTTTCTTAAAAATTGTACAAATCAAACTTGTTTCACTTTTACAGAAACATATAACCCCACTGTGATGCTCAAATATCAAACGCACTTCACTATGGAATACTGTAACAACGTAAATGAAGTGTACTCTACGCCAGTTATGGTGTTGGTTTCGGTTTGTGTTGTCAGATGAGCTTCTTTAATAACTTATTCAGTTATTCAGATAGCTCTGTGAATCAAGTATACTTAATACACTTTTCAATGTATGGTATCTTGTTCTTTTTACTGACCCAAGTCTTAGATAAGTGTTCAAGAGAATGAATCTCAGATACTTGATCTTTCAATTCAACTCTTTCACAGATAGCTATACTTGTTTAGGATCAGGACACTTAGAACTTTAGTGCTACTTAAGATCAAGAGCTTTGGTCGCAACAGAAAGCTTTGAGGATAAGTAATTTGCTTTGAGAGAATAAGATGTTCAGTAAGTTCTGTGTTTCAGCGTCGTCAGTGTATCTTCTCAAGCAGTCTAAGTGTTGATATTTATAGATGAATTTGAGTGCCGTTTGAATAGTATCCGTTAGGCTCAAATTCAAACTATTGATATCTCGTATAGTAATCAGAAAGGTGTTTTGTCTTCTTCTTGAGTCGCCATTGCTTTTGTTCAGACATCTCTGTCCGTGCATTAAATGCATTGTACTATACTTTTTGTCCTGTAGTGTCGACGGAACTATGCTTTGTATCAGAAACTAGTATTATCTGATTCTTTGCACGTCCTTATCTTCAATCTTCAGATACCACTTTTATTGAAACAACTTTGTTTGCAATATATATATTTATGTGTCAGAAATGTGGTTAAAGCTCAAGGTATCTGAGAATAGATATCTGTGGACACTTTCGTTGTTTTCAGATAGACCTTTCATTTCTCAGATATCTCTTGTGACACAGTTTGTTTAAAAACTATTTGTGTCTTCAAGATATCTGGCTAAGGTATCTGAGAAACTGTTTCAGTAAACTTGTGCAGTTTCTTCAAGTCTTCAATGTCGTTGAGCTTGTTCTGCTTGGATGTCTTCTTCTTGGTCTTCTCTTCATAAAATAAAAATTACATTTTGAGACCTAACATCCTATACAAGATTAGCTAGACTATCATACTTGGTGGGTTTCCTCTTTTACAATGTTCAAGTGAACCAAGAGTACTAATCACCTTTTGAGACTAAGATAAGTCATCATGTTGCTGATCAAAATCTAAACAGATATTTCTAACAAAATATCTAACAAATTTCCTAACAAATTTCTCAACAAATTTCCCCCTTTTTGATCAGTCAACGATGACTATCTGACCTATTGCAAATCTGGATGAGTGAACAGTCCAACACTTAATCATTTCTTAAGATTTTTCAAATCATTCAATTAAGTGCAGAAAGTAGACATAAACCAAATCACAAGGTGTGATCTTTGCTGACAAGTTATCTTTTCTAGAATACTATCTGAGAGTAAGTTCTTCAGATAAGTTACAAAGAGAGATTACAGATAACTTCAATACATAAAACAATTTAGCTCAGTCAGCAAAAATACAAAAACTACATAGTAAATTAGGACAACCGGAGTAACCAAGATCTTGTAGTTGATCAAGCTTGTCTCTGGATCTAGCTATTTGATCTTCCAGTTGAAGATGGAGCTGTTGTTCTTCTTCCAACAGTTGTTTGAGTTGAGCAGTTCTGGTTTGAGTGTTTAATATTTTCTGATTTGTTTCTTCAGAAAGCTCAACTACTTGTTCAGTAGTAACTGGGTGTTGGGAAGATGGATGAGTAGATTTCTGAGGAGATGGAGACGGAGATTTCTGTGAAGTCTTCTCATTGTGCTTTTCAGCAGCTGAGGCATTATTTCTTAGCGAAATTCCTCCGGTCCCTGGTGCAGGGGCATCATCATCATCCTTTTTGTCTGTGTCATCCTTTTGGTGATGATCAGTGGGAGGTTCATCGAAGTCATTTTCGTTTATTTCTTCCTCCTCATCATCTTCAGACACAAGATTGATCACTTCAGGAATAGTGATCTTCTGCCCAATAACCTCTTCTTGTTTAGAAGGTATAAATTGCAGAGTTTGGGGCAGAACTGGCTTGAATGCCATCTGTAATCTTGTCTGACCATCTGCCTGTTCAAAGGCTTGTATCAAACTGTGCGCCACTTCTCTGGAGAAATCCTTATGCAATAGAGTCGAATCGTAATTGCTAGGGAACATTGCATGGATATATGTCTCCAAGTCAAGAGCTCGTGCTCGCCTGTTTGGTTGATCTGTGATTCTCAATATTTCAGAGAGATCAGAGCACCTTAACCTTTGCCATTTCTTGAAGCATTGAATATGCTTTGGCAGGGTGTGAGCTTTGAAGAAGGGAAGTAGGTCCCTTGTCTCAACATTGGGAGCCTACTTTGCACTTGTTTGAGCCTGAAAGAAAGAGTTTTGAGTGAGCTTCAAAACTTTTATAGATATCTGAGTAGAAGTGTAGTTTAGTTTCTGAGTTACCTGAGTAAGTACTTCAGGCTCAGAGACTTGTGCTACTGAGACAATTGGTGTCTCAGATATCTTGTTGTGAGGTGGAGACTTGGAAGTCTGATTCTCATCAACCTTTCTTTCTTGAACCTGAGAATTAAAATTATCACAATACTTAGGAAATTTTATCAAGAAAGCTTTAGATGACAAATCAGATATCTGAGAGGTCAATTACCTCCATGGGAGGCTCAGATATTTGTCTCTCAGAGACTTGTGCAGTCTCTGGAATCTTTTCTTGTGATGAAGGCCTTGATGCCTCATCAGTTTCCATAGGTGCAGGGGATGTCACAACTCTGTCCCCTTGCACTTCTACTTCTGAGTGAGCCTGTGAGTAGAAAGTATTGAGTAATTTAGAAGAAGTTTGAGATAACCCAAGGTGAAGAACTTTTATCACTGATTTTCATATACCTTCATACTGGAAGGCTCAATGATCTGTTCTTCAGAAACCGGTTTGCTTCGGGTTTTCTTCTGGCATTTCTGCCTTATCTTCCTCTTTCTCAGTTGGAGCCTGTTAGAAACATTCACTTAATTGGTTAAGTAATTATCGTATAACTGAAAAATGACAACTTAAGAAACATGTTATCACCTGTAGGACAAGCTCAGATTTCTTAAGAGGTGAGGTTGATGAGACCTCTTTCTCAGTTTCTGAGGCAAGCTTTCGAGCTTCCTCTTGTCCTTGTGTTTCTAACTCAGCCTGTAACAAAGAATTTCTATAAATAACAAGATGTACAAGCATAAAATTTGCACAAGATAAGAGTTAAACCATTCAACTACCTGATCCATGTCAGGCTGATTGGTCTCTGAAACTTGTGATCTTTCTATACATTGGTCTTCTTGTTCCAGTATTTCTTCTTTGTTTGAAGTTTCAGGTACTTCACACCTTTCCTGAGTATGCAACTCAGTTGCCTCCCCTGGTTGATCATTCTGAGTAGATGTCTCAGTTTGATCCCTCTCATTGAGTTGGGGAACCTGCTCTTATGCAGGATTTTCTTCAGCATACTGCATTGCTGGTAATTCAAAATGGAGTTCATTTACCATTTCATCAATCACTTGTGGATGTTGTGGTTGTTGTGTTGTCTGGAAGCAGAGGATTGGTCAATAGAATGTTCTTCCAGATTTTTAGATGTGGCATTTTCATCAGCATCTGCCAGCACTAAATTACCACTCATCAGGGCTTCTTGAAGTTGTGCATAAGAAACGTTCCCTGATGATGTGTTTGCACCAACAACCTTTGCTATAGGTGCTTCTTCAGCAACCTGTGGTGTAGGTTCTTTTTCAGATACCTTTTCACTAGTTACTATTTCAGTAACCTTAGCCCTCTTTGTTCTTTCTAGGACTTGAGAGATGACTAGTTCATCATCTTCATCGTCAGAGCTCTCATCAGCATTAGGAACTGATTGGTCCATTACTCCTGCGGTTTCTATAGATAGGGCTTGGTGTTTTCACCACTTTTGGCAGCATTTATGAGTTCATCAGCAAGGCATTCTGCATTAGTCGCAACATTTCTGAACGCACTTTCTCTTGCTGAGTCTACTTTTTCAGTAGTTGATAACTCTTTTGCAGAATTGATGAGTTCATCTGCCTGTATCAGTTCATCGGCAATGCCTGCAGATATCTGAGAATTGACAACCTTTTTGGGTGTGTCTTCTAATTTGCCAGCAGACTTCTTTCTTGAAGTTCTGGGCTTCTTGGTCGCAACCTTTTCTTCAGATACCTTTTCAGACTTTCGCTTCTTAGAACCTTTCTGAGACCCAGTAACCTTTTTCATCAAGTTTGTATACTCATATTTGTAGAGTAGGTTACTGTTGGCTATTTCAGCTGTCTCTCTGAGCTCAATGCCAAGCTTTTCCAGCAAGTAGCAGATCTTCAGACCATAGCCTACTGTGGCCTTTGGCTCAGCTAGTCCTTTGACGATTTTAGGCTCGAAGCCTTGAATCTTCTTCACAAACTTCATGAAGGCGTACTTTCCCCAGTTAAAAGGGTTTTCAAGCCTTTTGTCTTGTTGATTCAGTAAGAACATCATAATCCATCGTTCTTGGCTTATCTGGTCAGCACCTCCTTGTAGACCATCAAAGCATCTGTGAAGAATGCAAGCCAATGCATCCCAGTGAACCATCAGATGTCTGGTTCGGATGTCAGTAAGTTTAAACTCAGTGGGTGTATCTGATTTTTCAAGATCACACACGTCACTGTACAATTCTTTAACACCTTCAAGGAGATCATCATCCTTGGTGTTTATTTCAAAATCCTTTCCAAGATTTTGAAACTCAAACAACTTACAAAAAGTTGTTAAGTCCAGAAGGATTTCCTTTCCTTGGACTGAGGTTTTGACAGACACTATTTCAAAGGTTTCGTAAACACAGAAATAATCCTGAGTTGTTGTAGAATTCCAACACATCGAGTGATGAAATTCCACTAGCAGCGACAGAAAACCCTTGATTTGTGCCTTTTCAAGCATGTCAAGAATTAGCTTTACGTCGACTTGGTTTTCTATTGCGTACCGTTAGGTATTCCTCAACCATGGCACCACCCCAAATCATTCGTGATTTGAAGTCCGATGGTCGAGATTAAAATCTCCTACCAAATGATTGTTCACAATAACCAACTCGTGCTTGCTTTTCAGCAGCATCAAAGTGGAGGATTGAGATTTCGGTGTTGTTGAACTTTAGGGCCATCTCTTTATATAGTGTAGGGATTTGAAATTGGTGTTTGAAAGAGATTTGATTCAGTAATTCTTTGCAGAAAAACTTAATCTTGATTTGCAGAGATTGTAGAAGGTTTGCAGAGAATCAAGAGAAGGATTTGCTATTTTTGTGCAAGATGAGTTTTCGGATTAGGTAAAAGTGATTTCCTATGCCAAAATCCTATATATATAGCAATAGAATCTCAACAGACATATACATACAAATTGATTTTGTGTGTACGTATCTGTGATTTGCAAGCAGGCGTGAGCAAAAGCTAGTTCGGCATTAAATGCATAGTGGGCCACGTCTGAATTTCAACAGTCCACTATTTTCAGAGAATTAATTTCGTCCGTTCAGATCAAACGCTTAATTTCATCAAGGGTCACCATTGCTTCTTCAGCAATGATCACAATCAACAAGTGTAATTATGCCCATTTAATGAATTTTGGCGATTTGCTATCTGAATCACAATTCTGTGTGACTAAGAACACTGTTTGTATCTGAGTCTATCTCATATACCACTTGTTGGTCCAAGTTTTACACAAGGATAGAAATAATACAAATTTCAACAGAGTAGTTGACTGCAGACAGTTGTACTATTCTCTTTTTGTGTTCCCCCTCACTGAGTGAACTAGATATCTGAGTTCCCGTCTCAGAGATCTTAAGCTGTCTTTTTGCTCTTTAGCCTTTTTGACTTCTGGATACCCGTTCCAGATTTCTCTTTTCTCTTCTCTGGATACCCGTTCCAGATACCTCTTCTCTGGATGTCCGTTCCAGATTTCTGAACTCTTTCACTTCATTGGTAGTTCCATTAGTCCAAGACTATGTCTTAAGGCTAAGAATCTACTTTCTTGTAGTGGCTTAGTGAAGATATCTGCAAGTTGGTCTTCAGTGCCAATCTTGAGTATCTCTATATTGCCTTTTTCAACATGGTCTCTGATGAAGTGATGTCTAACATCAATATGCTTTGTTCTGGCATGAAATTTAGGATTCTGTGTAATCGCAATAGCACTTGTGTTGTCACAGAAAATGGGAGTTTTTTTCTCATCGAGTCCATAGTCTTTAAGTTGTTGTTGTATCCACAGAATTTGTGTTGCAAAACAACCAGCAGCAATATATTCAGCCTCTGTGGTAGAAGTTGCAATTGAGTTTTGCTTCTTGCTAAACCACGAGATAAGTCTAGTACCCAGAAACTGACAAGTTCCTGAGGTGCTTTTCCTATCAAGCAGTGATCCAGCATAATCAGCGTCTGAGTACCCAGCTAAACTCAATCCGCTTTCTTTAGGATACCACAATCCTACATCTACTGTACCTTTTACATACCTTAATATTTTCATAGCAACGTTGTAGTGTGTTTGCATCGGATTTGTCTGAAATGTAGCACACACTCCAACGGCGTATTGAATATCAGGTCTACTTGCAGTGAGGTAAAGTAGTGAACCTATCAATTTCCTATACTTATGTTCTTCCACACTCTTATCTGATTCAGTATAGGTCATTTTGTTTCCAATGCTCATAGGTATCTTAGCATTCTTTTCAGAAGGCTTAAGATTGAATTTTGTGAGCATATCTTTTGCATACTTTGTTTGACTAATGAATATTCCATCATTGAATTGCTTGACTTGCAATCCTAGAAAATAATTCATTTCTCCCATCATGCTCATCTCAAACTTGCTTTTCATGAGATTTGCAAAGTCATTACAAAGTTGCTTGTCGTTAGATCCAAATATGATGTCATCAACATATACTTGAACTAAGAGTAGTTTCCCGTCATGATTTAAGGTAAATAAAGTTTTATCAACTTCACCTTTCTTGAAACCACTTTCTAGAAGGTATTTGGCCAAAGTGTCATACCATGCTCTTGGAGCCTGTTTGATCCATCTGAGCTTTACAGAGTTTATAGACCATTCTACTTTCTGAGGAAACTTCAAAGCCAGGTGGTTGCTCAACATAAACTTCTTCTGCAAGTTCACCGTTCAAGAATGCACTTTTGACATCCATCTGATAAACTTTAAAATCTTTATGAGCTGCAAAGGCTAGAAAGAGTCTTATTGCATCCAATCTGCTCTTGGTGCATATGACTCATCAAAATCTAAGCCTTGATGCAGGTAAATCCTTGGCAACCAATCTTGCTTTGTTTCTGGTTATTTCACCAGATTCATTCATCTTGTTTCTGAAAACCCATTTAGTTCCAATCACAGATATTCCTTCTACAAATGGAACTAGTTTCCAGACTTTGTTTCTCTCAAATTGATCCAACTCTTCTTGCATTGCAGAGATCCAGTCTTGGTCTCCTAATGCTTCTTCTATATTTTTAGGTTCAATATTTGAGATAAAACATCCAAAGAGAGAATTAGCATTTTCAGCTATTGCTCTCCTAGTCCTAACACCTTGATTAATTGGTCCAATTACATCCTTTGCAGGATGATCTTTGATCCATCTCATCATAGGTTTAGTGCTAGTAGGATCAATATCCAATTGATTTGAATGTGAATCACTAAGATTATGATTTGATATTTTTTCAGTATCTGAGATATCTGACACATGGGAAATGTCATAGATATCTGACACTTTTTCAGTGTTAGAGATATCTGGAACTTGCATTTCATCAGTTTCATTTTCAGATACCTCTTCATGATGAAGGTTCTCAGTAACCTGTTCCATTTCTGGAAAACTTATAGGAAATTCCTCATCATGTCTGTGAGTCATCTTGTTGTTACTAGGCATATCAAGCTTTTCTATGTCAGAGTCATCCTCACTTTCCATAATGATGTTTCTCCTTTCTGAGGATTCTTCTTCAGAATCCCTCAGCAATAGTTCTTTGAACCTTTCTGAGAGTTCATCATTAGGAGGTGTTTTCTTACTTCCTTCATAGAATACAACATGAACTGATTCTTCAATTTTCTTTGTTCTTTTGTTGTAAATTCTGTAGGCTTTGCTATTCGTGGAATAACCAAGAAATACATCTTCATCTGCCTTTGGTTGAAATGTTCTCAGGTAATCTTTCCCATTCTTTAGAAAAAAACATTTACAACCAAATACTCTCAGATGTTTGATATTAGGGGGTCTACCAACCAAGATTTCATAAGGGGTCTTGTCATGGTGTTTGTTTATCAAACATCTGTTCTGAGTGTAGCAAGCTGTGTTTACAATTTCAACCCAATAAATTTCACTTATTTCAGTGTCAGCTAGCATCGTCCTTGCAGCTTCTTTAAGGGTTCTGTTTTTCCTTTCCGCAACACCATTTTGTTGAGGTGTTCTTACAGAGGAAAGTTGGTGTTGTATACCTTTGCAGGTACAAAACTCCTTTATGTACTGGTTGACAAACTCAGTACCATGGTCTGTTCTGATTGCAGATACCTTGTCATTTTTCATGACTTCAAGCTTTTTCAGGAAGTTTGGTATCTCCACCCTAGCATCAGATTTGTGTTTCAGAAAGACAACCCAAGTGAATCTTGAGAAGTCATCTACAACAACCAGACCATACTTCTTTCCTGCATAACTAGTTACAGATGATTCAAAAAGATCCATGTGCAATAGTTGCAGTGGTCTAACACTAGAGTGTCTGATTTTGGACTTGAAAGAGATCTTAGATTGTTTCCCCATCTGACAGGCAGAACAGATACCATCCTTTCTGAAAGATGTTCTGGGAAGGCCAACCACTAACTCTTTCTTGGCAAGTCTGTTCAGAGTTTTGAAGTTCAAGTGACTCATTCTTTTGTGCCATAACCAGTGCTCTTCTGTGTGACCAGATTGACTCACCATGAGACATTCTTCAGTTGTGGCAGATGCCCAATCGGCAACATAAAGACTACCTTTCCGCTAACCAACTAAGACTGTCTGCTTTGACTCATTGTCAATTAGTTTGCAGTATTTTGCTTTGAATTTTATAGTAAAACCCTTGTCTGCAAACTGGCTCATGCTAAATAGATTATATTTCAAATCCTTAACATGTAATACGTCAGTGATTGTTAATGTTCCCAATTTGACGTTGCCAAATCCCAGAGAGGGATTTAATTCTCCTCCAGCAAATCTGATATCTGGTCCTGTGTTGCAAACTTTGTAATCGACCAGATTTGCTTTCTTTCAGTCATGTGCTTTCCGCATCCACTATCAAATAGCCATTGTGCTTTAGTCCAGGAAGCATTCTGCACACAACAGAAAATAGGAGATTAGGTTCTCATATCTTTGATGGAACCGTCAGGATTAAAAGATCTTCCAGTAGGAATCCATTTTTGAATGAATTTCTTTGAAATATTCTTTTGTCTGACAGGAACATAAGGAGGAATTCTATTTGAATGAATGTTATCATTAGTAAGAATTATTTTCTTCCTTGGTGTGTTCCTAGGTGCTCCATATGGTGCTTTCAGATACCTGTCAGGTTTCTGAGTTTGCTTTTCAGCAAACTTAGCTTTCCTTGCCAGATTTCTTCTAGCCCTGGCATTCAGATTTTCAGTGGCTTGATTTACTTCCACTTCTGATAATTGCTTTGAGCAATTCTAGCTTTCAGCCATCGTTCTTGCTCCTGCTTGTACTCATGAGCAAGTTGTTTTCCGATGCCTTTGTAGCCAATACCGTTTCGAGCACTTGAAGCTATCTGAGATCTTTTCTCAGCAGCTTTGCTAGTCTCTGGTTGGTCCAATTTCTTTCCAGAAAAAGTGACATGGGAGAATTTGCCAGCTCCTGCAATTCTACCCTTTTGAGAGACATAGCACTGTGGGTGTTTACACTTTTCAGTGTTGTGTTTCTTTTCAGAAACGTTCCCAACAGTTTTGCTTTTGACTTGTTTTACCCACAAAGGTTTAGTCGCAACTACCTTTCCTTTGTCAATAATCTTCGTATTCTCACCGATACTATAGATTGCATGGGAACCGTCTTGCTGAGTACTTACAAATGTTCTTCTTTCCTTACTCTTATTCAGAGTGATAGAACAATCTGTCTGTGTATTCAGCCCAAGTCCTTTCTTTTCTGAAGGATCTCTTAAGTAAGATTGTACTTCAGTAAAAGTGTCACTAGCTTTGGCATAAGATTGAAAAGATAATTCTTTCTTCTTGAGTTCCTTGTTCTCAGAAAGATCTTCATATTTCTTTCGTAATTCAGCCATTGCTTCTTTATGTGACTTTTCAGTCTCAGATATCTGAGCTTTGAGAAATGCATTTTCAGCATCCTTTTTCTCAGATACCTTAACTAATTGAGAATTTTCCTTTGCAAGAGAATTCTTTTCTTCTTCAAGATTTTCGGCTCTAGCTCGGATCATTAGAAATTCTCTTTCATAGATGTCAAGTTCTTTCCTGAGATTTTCTAGATCTTTTATTTCTTCTTCATCACTTTCATAAGTATAAGAAGTATGTGTTACCTCATCAGCCATAAGACAGTTTTCAATGTTAGAGATGTCTGGACCGTCAATCTCAGCAACTCCACACATTTCATTTTTCTTGAGGCCGAAGTCGATTACATCGTGAGTAACTCCACATAATTCTGGTGATGGTAAAGTTGAGTCATCTGAATCATCTTCAGAATCTGTCTCAACGTCTAGAGCATCCAGTTGAATTTGGATTTTCTTTCTTTCTTCAGTTAACAAAGCTTTCTGGCTTCTTCTGAAGATTCTTCTATCTTTCTTGTCACCTGTCCTTAGTTTGTTGAAGGCAGGACAATCCTTCTTGAAGTGGCCAGGTTTCTGACAATAGAAACAGATATCGTTTCCAATTTCTGCTTCCTCAGTACATGATGCTTTCTGAGCTGGCTTGTTCAGCGAGCTTTGCATATTTTTGTACTGGTGATAGTTTGAGCCTAGATTCTTTTTCAGCTTCTCTTTGGCTTTCCTTCTCTCAATTTCTCGACTGATATATTTGCTCATTTGCTTTGCAGCAAGAGCATCCTCAGTCTCTTCCTTGCTTTTCTTCTTTTCAGAAGTTCCTTGAGCAACTAGAGCAACATTCTGCAACTTTTCAGTTGTTTTTTCTCTTTGTGTTGTCTCATAATCTACCGTAGCAAGATGTGAGAAGAGTTCCACTGGAGTGATATTTGGCATTCCTTGGTTAAAATAAAAGAATTTGGTATGCTCCCAGTTGTGGTTAAGACTTCTGACAATAGTCTTAATCTTTTACATTGGAGTATCTGCTTTCCCAAGAGCGCCATATCACTCATGAGAGTGGTAAATCAAATCAAGTTCTTCCAGAGTTTCAGTGGGTCCTTGCTTGAAATTTTGAAATTTCAACTTGAGAACTTCGAACTTTTTGTCTTTGGTTTTCTCGCATTCGCATTTCTTCAATCATTTGCCAGGCAACTTTCGCCGTTTTAGCACCCCACAGTTTACACTATATGTGCTCAGGTGTCGATCTGATGATGATATTACGAGCTTGACCATCCAGACGATTCCTCTTGGCATCTTCCGATGTCCAGAGTTCTCTGGGCTTTGGTTCGTAAATAACTTCACTAGTAGATCTCCCACTTGTTGACGCATCGGTTTGTGAAGATCCTTGGCTTTGAACTCTGTCTCTACCATTAGAAACCTCCATGACTTGTTTGAGTTGTTGAATGACTATTGGGCCATTCTTTATCACTTCGATAATTTCGTCACTTATGGCTTCAAGGTGGAGCATCATGTTATTTTTCCATTTCTCGTAGTTCTCTGGTTTGAGAACGGGTGCATCACTCAGAGACATACCTGCACACTTAACACACAAATTAAATAGTCCTCGAAATTGGACAAAGTTCCTTCACCTATTTGGGGATCTAGGTTCAGTGCAGAAGGCTTGTGAACCTCCTACTCTGATACCACTTGTTGGTCCAGATAAAGGCAAAGTAAAAGACTGAGGAGGGGGGGGGGGTGAATAGTCTTTTAAAACTTTTGTCAATAAAAACTATTTCTCAGATATCTGAGTAGATATCTGATACTTAGAATCAGAGCGCAGAAGACTTAAGATAGATAAGTGGAGAAACAGTTAAAGTGTGTGTGTGTGTTGCTGAAATGTAAATACAGAAAGGGAAATAACACAGCAAGTATAGTGGTATCTGGAGGTGGCGTAATCCTCCAACTAATCCACTTCGGTCTTCCAGAGACCTAGAATTCACTAGAATAGATAATTGAGTTCTCCTTACAAAAATCCTATTCTAAGATTCCTTTAAACAAATGGTTCCCAACCAAATGTTCCCCCTGAGTTGTTCCCCGGCTTTCACAGCCAAGTACTTCCTGTACTCAGAAACCTTTTTGAGTTATTCCCTAGCTTCCCAAGCTAAGTACTTCCTATACTCAATAACCTTGGAGTTATTCCTTAGTTTCCCAAATCAAGTACTTCCTATACTCCGGTAACCTTGGAGTTATTCCCTGATTTTTCAAACTAAGTACTTCACATCTCCGCATGATTATGGTGTTGGTTTCGGTTTGAGTTGTCAGATGAGCTTCTTTAATAACTTATTCAGTTATTCAGATAGCTTTGTGAATCAAGTATACTTAATACACTTTTCAATGTATGGTATCTTGTTCTTTTTACTGACCCAAGTCTTAGATAAGTGTTTAAGAGAATGAATCTCAGATACTTGATCTTTCGTTTCAACTCTTTCACAGATAGCTATGCTTGTTTAGGATCAGGACACTTAGAACTTCAGTGTTACTCAAGATCAAAAGCTTTGGTCGCAACAGAAAGCTTTGAGGATAAGTAATTTGCTTTGAGAGAGTAAGATGTTCAGTAAGTTCTGTGTTTCAGCGTCGTCGTGTGTGTCTTCTCAAGCAGTCTAAGTGTTGATATTTATAGATGAATTTGAGTGCCGTTTGAATAGCATCCGTTAGGCTCAAATTCAAACTATTGATATCTGTGTATAATCTTAGCGAGTTTTGTCTTCTTCTTCAGAAGCTGCCGTTGCTTTTGTTCAAACATCTCTGTCTGTGCATTAAATGCATTGTACTATACTTTTTGTCCTGTAGTGTCAACGGAACTATGCTTTGTATCAGAAACTAGTATTATCAGATTCTTTGCACGTCCTTATCTTCAATCTTCAGATACCACTTTTATTGAAACATCTTTGTTTGCAATATATATATTTCTTTTTTAGAAATGTGGTTAATGCTCAAGGTATCTGAGAATAGATATCTGTGGACACTTTCCTTGTTTTCAGATAGACCTTTTATTTCTCAGATATCTCTTGTGACACAGTTTGTTTAAAACTATTCGTGTTTTCAAGATATCTGGCTAAGGTATCTGAGAAACTGTTTCAGTAATCTTGTGCAGTTTCTTCATGTCTTCAGTGTCGTTGAGCTTGTTCTGCTTGGACGTCTTCTTCTTTGTCTTCTCTTCTTAAAATAAAAATTACATTTTGAGACCTAACATCCTATACAAGATTAGCTAGACTATCATACTTAGTGGGTTTCCTCTTTTACAATGTTCAAGTGAACCAAGAGTACTAATCACCTTTCTGAGACTAAGATAAGTCATCATGTTGCTGATCAAAATCTAAACTGATATTTCTAACAAAATATCTAACAAATTTCCTAACAAATTTCCTAACACAGATGACTCTAAGACATGATGAAGAATTTTCTATGAGAATTCCAGAAATGGAACAAGCTACTGAGAACCTTCATCATGAAAAGGTATCTGAAAATGAGATTGCTGAAATGCAAGATCTAGATATCTCTAACACTGAAAAAGTGTCAGATATCCATGACATTTCCCATGTGTCAGATATCCCAGATACTGCACAAGTATCTCATCAAGATCATATTGATTCACATTCAAATCAAATTGATATTGATCCTACTAGTTCAAAACCCATTATGAAATGGATAAGAAATCATCCTGCAAAGGATGTGATTGGTCCCATAGACCAAGGAGTTAGAACTAGAAGAGCAATTGCTGGAAATGCAAGTTGTCTCTATGGATGTTTCATCTCAAGAATTGAACCAAAGACTATAGAAGAAGCATTAAAAGATCAAGATTGGATCTCTGCAATGCAAGAAGAGTTGGATCAATTTGAGAGAAACAAAGTCTGGAAACTGGTTCCATTTGTTGACGGAATATCTGTAATCGGAACCAAGTGGGTTTTCAGAAACAAAATGAATGAGTCTGGTGAAATAACCAGAAACAAAGCTAGGTTGGTTGCCAAGGGATTCACCCAGACTGAAGGACTAGATTTTGATGAATCTTATGCACCAGTTGCAAGATTGGATGCAATAAGACTCTTTCTGGCCTTTCCAGCTCATAATGACTTTACAATTTATCAGATGGATGTTAAGAGTGCATTTCTAAATGGTGAACTGGCTGAGGAAGTCTATGTTGAGCAACCATTAGGTTTTGAAGTTTCCTCAGAAAGTAGGATGGTCTATAAGCTTCAAAAAACTCTGTATGGGCTGAAACAAGCTCCAAGAGCATGGTATGATACATTGGCCAGATACCTACTAGAAAGTGGCTTCAAGAAAGGAGATGTTGACAAAACACTCTTCACACTGAACCATGAAGGGAAACTGCTTTTAGTTCAAGTATATGTTGATGACATTATATTTGGATCTAAAGACAAGCAACTTTGTGAAGATTTTGCTGAACTCATGAAATGTAAATTTGAGATGAGCATGATGGGAGAATTGAATTACTTCCTAGGGTTGCAAGTCAAGCCACTCAATGATGGAATATTCATTAGTCAAACAAAGTATGTAAAGGACATGCTCAATAAATTTAATCTAAAGCCTTCTGAAAAGAATGCTAAGATACCAATGAGCATCGGAACCAAAATGACCTACACTGAATCTGACAAGAGTGTTGAAGAACACAAGTATAGGAAATTGATTGCATCGCTACTTTACCTCACTGCAAGTAGACCTCATATTCAATATGCAGTTGGAGTGTGTGCTAGATTTCAGACAAATCCAATGCAGTCACACTACAACATTGCTATGAAAATATTAAGGTATGTAAAAGGTACTGTAGAAGTTGGATTGTGGTATCCAAAAGAGAGTGGAATGAGTTTGGTTGGCTATTCAGATGCCGACTATGCTGGATCATTGCTTGATAGAAAAAGCACCTCAGGAACTTATCAATTTCTTGGTGCTAGATTAATATCATGGTTCAGCAAGAAACAAAATTCAATTGCCACATCTACCACAGAGGCTGAATATATTGATGCTGGGTGTTGTGTGCTTCGCAGATATTGTGGATACAACAACAACTCAAAGACTATGGACTCAATGAAGAGAAAACTCCCATTTTCTGTGACAACACAAGTGCCATTGCCATAACTCAGAATCCTAAGTTTCATGCAAGAACAAAGCACATTGATGTTAGACACCACTTCAACTCAGATTGTAATTTTTATGTATTTGAAAAAGACCAAGAAGTAAGCATCCAGATGGAATGAGCTCATTATTGAAGATCAAGAAACTGCACAAGATTGTTGAAGACTAAGGAGAAATGTCTCCTCAGATACCTTGGCTCAGATACCTTGAAAAAAATTATGTGTCTTTGGAAGACAAGTATTTCAATAGGCTTCTGAGACCCAATATTTACTGGGTAAGGAATTGCAAAGCCTCAGATAGCTTGCATAATTCCATTGAGACTATAATATAAAAGATAGTACAGTGCATTTATTACACAGACAGAGATGTCTGAACAAAAGAGGAAATCTTTTAAAAGAGACAAAGTTCATTGTAGTACTATCTTCAGATATCAATAGTTTGAATTTTATTATGCATAACGGATACTATTGGCATGACTTTCATAATTATATCACCCACAAATTGATAATCTGGCATTGTATTGTTGTATAAATATTTGATCATCAACTGTGCATATGATTTATTCATTGTATATAGGAAGCACATGTAGCATTAATTAATACTGATTGTTTTTCACATAAATGAGAATCATTTATAGTACATGGCCACACTCTAGGCTGGGCGCACTGTCCGAAGGGCTATGACGTCCCACTTGACCACCTGGCAGCTTAATTGCCCCGTGTGGTCCGGATAGAAGCAATACCCAATTGCCCGAGCTCCGGTACCACTTGAGGAGCCTTGTCCCGATCGAGTGGGAACCACCCAAGCATGCACAATACTATAAATATCACCACTTAGAATGCTTGAAAGACACACTTGAACACTTACACCAAGAACTACATTGAACATAACTCTCAAGCATACAAGCCTTCATACCTACTTACTCTCATTTGCTTACTGTTGCGACTCAAGCTCTTGAATTCTAAGTAGCACGAAACTTCTAAGTGTCGTGATCATTAACAAGAATTTCTTACAGTGAAGGAGTTGAATCCAAGGATAAAGTTGCGACTGATATTTGAGATTCATTCTCTTCAACAACAACAACAAGACTTGGGTCAGTAAAGAACAACTTCTCATACACTGAAAAGAGTATTAAGGAAGATTGATTCTAAAGAGCTCTGTGAAGATAACTGAATAAGTTATAAGAGTTAGCTCACTTGAGAAACTACCATAACCAACACCAACAGGCGTGTTTAGGGAAAGGATTTAGTTGGGAAAACTAAAGTCCTCACCTAACTGAGCAGAGGAAGTACTTGGCTTTGGAAGCTAGGAAATAGCTCACAGGTTACTGAGAAGAGGAAGTACTTGGCTGAGAAAGCCGTGGAATTCAGGGGGAACACTTGGTTATAACCTAGTGTTAAAGGGATCAAGAGATAGGATTTTGTAAGGAGAACTCATCATCTTATCTTATTAGATTCATGTCCTGGGAAAGGGCGAGGGGATTAGTTGAGGGATTACGCCACCTTCAGATACCACTATAAAAAGCCTTGTGTTATTTACTTACTGCACTTTACTTATTGCTTTACTTATTGCTTGCTGAGTATTTACACACATTACTGCTTTCTGACACGTGCACTTATCACAAAATACTTCCGCTCTCTAAATATAAGTATCAGATACCTATAAAGATATCTGAGAAACTGTTTTATCGATAAAAGTTTGAAAAGACTATTCACCCCCCCCCCACCCCCCCCAGTCAAGTCTTTAACTTTTCCGTTATGTGGACCAACATAAGTCCATATAGAGCTTTCTGAAGCTTATAGACCATCTTGCTTTCTGAGGGAAACTTCAAAACCAGGTGGTTGCTCAACATAGACTTCCTCAGCAAGCTCACCATTTAGGAATGCACTTTTAACATCCATTTGGTAAACTTTAAAGTCATTATGAGTTGCAAATGCTAGAAATAGTATGATTGCATCCAATCTTGCAGCTGGAGCATATGACTCATCAAAGTCCAGTCCTTTAGTCTCGGTGAATCCCTTGGCAACCAACCTTACTTTGTTTCTGGTTATTTTACCAGATTCATTCATCTTATTTCTGAAAACCCACTTAGTTCCTATGACAGATATTCCATCAATGTAGGGGACTAGTTTCCAGACTTGTTTTATGTCAAATTGATCCAATTCTTCTTGCATTGCTAAGATCCAGTCTTGTTCTCTTAATGATTCTTCAATGTTCTTTGGTTCAATGTCTAAGATGAAACATCCATAGAGAGAATTTGCATTTTCAGCAATTGCTCTCCTAGTTCTTACCCCTTGGTCTAAATGACCTATCACATCCTTTGCAGGATGATCTCTTATCCATTTCATAATGGGTTTAGAACTAGCAGGATTATTATCATTTTGATTCATTTTTGTACCATTATGAACATGATAAGATACTTGTTCAGTATCTGAGATATCTGGCACTTACAATGTGCTTGGGATGTCAAACACTTGTTCAGTGTCTGGGGTATCTGAGACAGGATTCACACCATCTGCCTGCTTAGTTCCCTCTTCATGATGAAGATTCTCAGTGTCTTGATCCATTTCTGAATTTCTCATAGGAAACTCTTCATCATGTCTTAGAGTCATCTGGTTGTTACTTGGCAAAGATTGCCTTTCTTCGCCAGACTCATCCTCTAGGTGAATGACAAAATGATTTCCTTGCTGGGATTCTTGTTCAGAATCTTCGATCATAAGTTCTTTGAACCTATCTGAGAGTTCATCATTCAAGGGTATTTTCTTGTTTCCTTCATAGAATACTACATGAATAGATTATTCAATCTTTTGTGTCCTTTTGTTGTATATTATGTAGGCTTTGCTATTCATTGAATAACCAATAAATACTCCTTCATCTGCCCTTGGTTGAAATGTTCTAAGATATTCTTTTCCCCTGTAAAGAACAAAACATCTGCAATCAAACACCCTTAAATGTTCTAGGTGGTCTACCAATCAATAACTCATAAGGAGTCTTATCATGGTGTTTGTTGATCAAACATCTATTTTGAGTGTAGCATGCTGTGTTTACAGGTTCAACCCAATAGATTTCACTTATTTCAGTGTCAGTAAACATTGTTCTTGCTGCTTCTTCTAGGGTCCTATTCTTCCTTTCAGCAACATCACTTTGTTGTGGTGTCCTTACTGAAGATAATTGATGTTGTATACCTTTGCAAGTACAAAACTCTTTTATGTACTAGTTCAAAAACTCAGTACCATGGTCTATTCTGATCAAAGATACCTTGTCATTTTTCATGACTTCAAGCTTGTTCAGCAGGCTTGGTATCTCGACCCTTGCGTCAGATTTCTGTTTGAGAAATACAATCGAAGTGAATCTTGAGTAGTCATCTACAACAACCAGACCATACTTCTTTCCTGCATAACTAGTTACTGAGGACTCAAAGAGATCCATATGTAACAGTTGCAGTGGCCTCACACTGGAATGTCTAGTTTTAGACTTGAAAGATGTTTTGACTTGTTTCCCAAGTTGGCAAGTTGAGCATACACCATCCTTTTTGTATGCCATCCTAGGTAATCCAACAACCAACTCTTTCTTGGCTAGCTTGTTGAGAGTTTTGAAATTCATGTGACTCATCCTTTTGTGTCATAGCCAATTTTCTTCAGTGTAGCTAGATTTACTCACCATGAGGCATTCCTTCAGTTGTGGGGGATGCCCAGTCAGCAACATAGAGAATTCCTTTCCGCCTAGCAACCAAGACTACCTGCTTTGACTCATTGTCAATCGGTTTGCAGAATTTAGATTTGATCTTCACTGAGAACTCTTTGTCAGCAAATTGACTCATGGTAAAAAGATTATATTTCAATCCCTTTACATGCAGTACTCCAGTGATTGTAAGTGGTCCAATTCGTAGATCTCGAAATCCTACAGTTGGATTCACTTCTCCTCCAGCAAACCTGATATCTGGTCTTGTATCGCATACTTTGCAGTTGACCAGATCTGCTTTGTCTCCTGTCAGGTGCTTCCCACATCCACTATCAAAATGCCACGTTGGATTCTTCTTTAGAGTGTTCTGCACAAAACAGGAAACATGGAGTTAGGTTCTCATTCCAACAATGGAACCATCTCAACTAAAGTATCTCACAGTAGGAATCCATTTTTGAATAAATTTCTTAGGAGTTTGCTTTTGTCTAGCAGGAACATAAGGAGGTATTTTAGGTATATGATTAGTATCATTATTATCAAGAACTATTTTCCTTCTAGGTGTGTTACTTGGCGCTCCTCATGGTGCTCTCAGATACCTGTCAGGTTGTTGAGTCTGCTTTTCAACGAACTGAACTTTCCTATTCAGATTTCTTCTAGCCCTGACATTCAGATTGATTGTGGTTTGATCTTTCTTCCACTTCTGATGATTGTTGTGAGCAACCCTAGCTTTTATCCATTGTTCTTGCTCTAGTTTGTACTCATGATCAAGTTGTTTCCCGATGGATTTATAGACAATGCCATTTCGAGCATGAGGTGCAGACTGAGATCTCCTCTCAGCAGCCTTACTAGTCTTTGAGGTCATCTTTCTTTCCAGAAAAGGTGACATTAGAGAATTTGCCAGGACCAGCAATCTTCCCTTTCTTAGAGACATAGCAATGTGGGTGATTACAATTTTCAGTGTGGTGTTCCTTTTTCAGAACATTCCCATCATATTTCTATGGGACTCATTTTTCCCTCAAAGACATGGTCGCAACTGCCTGTCCTTTGTCAACAACCTTAGCTTTCTGACCAATGATATAGGTTGTTTGGGAATCACCTTGCTGACCTCTAACAAATGTCATTCTTTCATCATTCTTGTTCAAAATGGTAGAACTATTAAGTGTCTAGCCCAAGTCCTCCTTTGTTAGGAATATCTGTTTAGATTTTGATCAGTAAACCCTATTGACTAATCTTAGTTCAGAAAGGTAACTAGTACTCTTAGTTCACTTGAACATTGTAAAAGATGAAGCTTACTGAGTATGTTAGTCTAGCAAATCTTGTATATGATGTTAGGTCTCATATTGTAATTTTTATATCTTTGAAGAAGACCAAGAAGCAAGCATCCAACATAAATGAGCTCATTACTGAAGATCAAGAGACTGCACAAGATTGCTGAAGACTAAGGAGAAATGTCTCCTTACATACCTTGGCTCAGATACCATGAAGAAATTAAGTGTCTTTGGAAGACAGGTATTTCAATAGGTTTCTGATACCCAATGCTCACTGAATAAGCACATGCAAAGCCTCATATTGCTTGCATTGTTCCGTTGAGACAATGGGATAAAAGATAGTACCTTACATTTATTACGCAGACAGAGCTATCTGAACAAAAGAGGAAATCTCTGAAAAGAGATAAAGCTCACTGTAGTACTATCTTCAGATAACAATAGTTTGAATTACATTGTGCCTAATGATCTACTCAAATTAATACTTAGAAAACAAATAGTAAGCAGTTGTTGTAGATAGACAATACTAACCACAGAATCGTTCGCTAAGGAACCAATTAAGCTACCACAACGAGTTGAGAGCAAACAGTTACTTGTGAAAACAAATCGATGATGTTGGTTTTGAATACTTTCTAAACTAGAAATCAGATAAAGCAAGTAAAGAGTTTTGGTCAATGTGAGAGAGAGAACACAGTAGTGATGATCGAGTAATGCCAATTCGTTCTAGGGAAATCGTTCATACTTGTCACACGGTCGGCGTACAGAAATCAATCAATCCAATTCAACCAATCTTTATTTGAATGTTTTTAACTAGAGAAATTGTGGGTCGTCAATCCACGATCCTTACTCGAAAATGATTTTGAAAGTCTTGAACTAGCTTATTGGATTGAAGGTTTTACGAAGATTTTGAACTAGACGAACCTATATGAACGAATCCTAACCCTAGAAACGAATACGCAAAACCGTCACATAACTACCGTGTTCGGAGTGGTTTAGCTACTCATGGTAGAAGCAAAGATCAAAGACTTCAAGGTATTGAATATGATAAACATAGACATGTTGATGATCGCATGCAAGAACATACAATTTGATAAGCAATAACAAACATGAATTATAGATAAATAATAGAGAATTATCAAATATTACCAGGAATTCGATATCAATGGTTCAACAAGATGAAAACCAAGCTCCAAGAATGTATCAATGTCAAAGTATGTCCCTTGGAGCTTTTTTTCTAAGAACTCGGTTAAAAAAAAGTCTGAGGGATCATCCCAATTCTAAAGTAATAAGGAAAAAAAAAATCTGCCAAAACACGTCCTGCCGCGGCAAGAAGATTCTTCGTCGCGGCGAGCTTTCATTTGTCGAATATATATATAACTCTCTGGATTTCTCGCCGCGGCGAGCTTCTTCGACGGATCAGCAGGTAGCAATCTGGAAATCTCGCCACGACGAGAATATCCTTTGCCGCGGCGAACCATGGTTAATTACTTGGTCCTTTTTTCCCTTAAAATCCTGATTTCCTACAAAACAAAACCAAAACAACAATGCATAAAAACGTACAAAAACACTATAAAACCATAAAAATAAGACAAGAAAAGATCGCTAAAAAGAACTAAATGAGACTCTAAATTATAGTCACATCAAACTCCCAGAACCGAACCTTTGCTCGTCCTCGAGCAAACAAACAATCTAAACACAGAATAGACTCAAAACAAGGACAAATAAGAAACACATAAAATGAGTCCAACTTCCAAGCCACCGAATCTACCATTGTAAGCATTAAACTCACCAAATGTAAAGATTTTGAACTCAATCAACCAAAGTAAAATAGTGCACAAAAAATCGAACAAGAAAGTTTCTAAAGTAAATAGCACTTAAGTCTAGCTCTCTAATCCCTCACAAGAAGGTCCTATGCAACTCTCTCTCACACTCTGGAAGTGTCCAGTGGGTTAATCACTCAAGAAGCAACAAGAGAAAAGGAAGGTAGCTTTCACCACAAGGTGCCTCAAATATATCATGCAATGTACTCAATCGGTTAAGTCAGAAGGGACTTTTTCCTTGCGCGCAGCAGCTTATCAGAACACACGAACCAACTTCCATATCACCACAATTTTTGCATACTATAAATTATATGCTAATCAATTTTGCCACAATGGACTCTTTTAGTCTCACTTTTTTGGCAGTCTCTGTTTTACCGAGGTCCGCACTTTTGTGCATGTCAGTTTGGTATACGTGCCATCAACCCTCATGGTCATATGGCTTTTTAATGCAACGCCGGTATATAGGTAGTATTTGAAACACGCCCAAGACGACTACGGTGATGACAAGCACCACAGATACACTCAGAGATGAATCAACTAACCAGGGGAAGTAATACACATTACAAGAATAAATAAACATATCAGCACAGCAGAATTCTTCTCCCCAAACCGGTTCTCCACAATGCACTGGCTTTGATAAAATGAATCATGAAGAGCATGTCGTTCGTCATACTTAACAGAGTAACATGTGCATGGAGAGGCGCAAACAAGGGAGTTTGCACTTTCCGAAAGGATCACACAGGCGCCGGTACAATATTTTTTCATCGGCTTAAAGTTTTGATGAGTCGATTTTATACCGTCTCATTTGGTCTTTTTTACCGTCTTTTTGTCATCCTTGAGTATAGTTTTATTTAGTTTTCTTACAATATTTTTACTTGTCAAAATGCATCAAAGGGGCAAAATGGTCACTCCAGAAGAACTGGCAACGCCAGTTTGATAATTGGTGTACGCCAGCATCTTGCTGCTTGGCGTATCGCCAAATTGGAGACGCCAGTTTGGAGACTGGCGACGCCAGTTCTGATTACTAGCGACGCCAGTTTCTTCTTGCCGTAACTCTGCAATGCGATTTTGTTTCCTAATTCGCGCAAACCTAGTTTTTGTCCTTTCTATTACTTAGAACAAGACATAATTACTTTGGATATTCATTTGATTGTGAAGAACAACACCTTGCTCTAGAGCTAGACCTAGTTTTCAAGGCAATTTCTCGATTTGAGGTAATTGAACCATTTTCGCTTGTAATTCGAAGATTGACGTTGATTGGGAGATTATCTACACAGCTTTGGCATCGATTCGTTTTCGTTCTACAATTTCTACCTAGGGTTTGTGACAACGAAGGGTAAAATTGTATCAATCTATTCGAATCTCTATTTTGTGCTTCAGATTATGTTTATTGCTAGTATGATTATGCTTTCGCTTGTCATGAGTGGCTAAACACCCTTATTATGGGTTGGTGAATTATTCAATGCATGCTAGCTAGGGTTTATGTGATTCGAAGTGCATTGAGATTCGACTACTTGTGCTTTTTAGATCAATTACTATTCCAGCTATCATCTTTGATGATCTCCTAGACAAAATCACTGTTAGATTAGGCATTTAATCAATACACCCAAATGTCTTTCGTCTTGCTTGATTTAACAGTTAGTTGCAAACGATGATAGTAGGTTAGTCAAATTGATTGTAGCCTAGTGAAACTGACGCCTTCATGAGTGCTATTCATTTTTGAACTCAAGACTGTGACAACTTGCGTAGTCAATCCCGTGAATCACATATATCCTGCTAGCTAGCTTGTTGACAATTCCACTCCATGATTTCCCCCATTCATATTTCAATCTCATTAGTGATAATTCGGTTTCTAGCATTGCAAGTAGTTATTTACTTTAGTATATCATCTCGCTGCCGAAGCAAACCAACATTTACTACTTTTCATATTGTTACTTTTATTCGTAAACTGAAACTCAGCTTAGTTAAGTCCCTAGAGACCGACCTCGGGGTTAACTCCACTACACTACAGGTTTTCGTAGTGTTGAGGATTAACTCTTGGCTTTAAATAAATTTAGAACTTTGATTTGACACCTCAAGTTTTTGGCGCCGCTGCCGGGGACTTAACTCCTTTGTTAAGTTTACGAATTTTAGTTACAGTTTTTTATTTTTTCTTTTTCTAGTTTTTATTTTCGTTAGTCTTTTTTTTTTCCTTGTTACCTCAGTGTTTCTCGTCTTGAGTGCTTGTTTTAACTAATGGGTACTTACGTTTGCGTAGTTCTGGTGTTGTGTCAGTCTTGCAGCGCATGTTCGAAGAGATGACCGAGTTAGAGCAGCCTTCTATGGTTGCACTCTTGGCACCGCCCGTAAAAGTTTACCGTCCTAGTATTGTCACTCCAGCCAATGTGCGTAACTTGGAGATTAAGGGGCATCTTATGGCCCTAATTCCGAAATTCTATGGGTAGAAGAATGAGGAAGTGATGGGATTTCTTATGGAGCTGGAGCACTTTATTGGGTAGCTGCCTAAAGGTGAGAATGTCACCGACAATGGTCTGAAGATGAGGGTTTTTCCTATATGTTTAGCTGAGAAGGAACGACAGTGGATGAATGTCTTGGATGAAGGAAGTTTAACCACCTGGGCTGAAGTCTACAATGCATTTATGCAGAAGTACTACCCTCTGTCTAAGACTTCTTTTATCAGGCAGCAAATCAGTACCTTTAGCCAGCTGTATAATGAGTCTCTATATGAAGCATGGGACAGGTTCAAGAACCTGCTAGCTCAATGTCCTCACCACAGGTACCCCCAGGTTGATCTGAATCAGTATTTCTATGATGGGTTGAATGAGCGCCAGCAGTATATGATAGATGCGTCCTGCGGGGGTAATATGATGGAATTAACTGTTGTTGCTCTCAAGGATAAGTTTGCTAAGCTGGCACAAAACAACTAACACCGTAACCCCAGGAGAAATGTCAGGGGTCAAAGGGTAGAAGCAAATGCTACTTTTGATGAAGAGCAGAGACCCGACGCAGGTTTGGTGCAACCAGCAGGTGGATCAGGATGGGCAGACGAATTCCAGAGCTTCATGAATGAGTCAAGGGAATTTATGCACGAAACTAAGGCGCATCGTCAGTCTACCGATGCCCGTATTGGGAAACTGGAAACGGATAGTGAAAAGATCCAAAGAGTTCTCTAGCAGCTACTAGAGAAGAACCAAGAGAGAGAAAAGGAAAAATTCCTTGGTACTCCTGAGAGGGCAATGGCTATTAAGGTGATCACAGAAACACCGGTCGAGGTGACTGTTTCAGAAAATGAGACCCGTGTTGAGTTCTCAAAACAGATTTGCACAGCTTGTGGGTGTGCATCGTTGATTCTAATTGCTAGTGAAGCAGCAGTAGAAGAGGTGATAACTCCCGGTAATTCTTTTGAGGAGTTGTTCCCGGAATAAGAGGAAGATCCAGACATTTCCATTGAAGAATTGGGTTCTGCAAAAGAGGAAGATTCTGCAACTATAGTGACCATTCCGGAAATTGGAGCAGTTGAAGTTCCTGCCAAGGAAGAAGAGTTAGCAGAAAATGTGAAGGAGCATCCTCTCAGTAAGAAGAGCTTTAAAATCGTAGTTGGGATGGGAAATTCAAAAGTCATTGCAACTTTAGATACAGGAGCTACATGTAATACAATCCCATACAGTCTGTTTAAGGTATGTGGCTTTACAGGCTTGGAAGATATGAACGCTCGACTCCTAATGGCGGCTGGGTCACATAGAAGACCAGTTGGATTGGCAAAGGGTGTCGCGGTTAAACTGAAACTGTTGTCACCAATTTTGTTAATCTGAAGGATGTCCGAGAAGATCAGAAGACAGGACCCGATACAATCCTCCTTGGCTAGCCATTTTTATTCGCCTCTAAAATAGATATTAGCGTATTTAGACGCACAGCAACATACGAGGTGAATGGTAAGGTCGGCTTGATGAAGGCATTGGATTATTTGCCTAAGGACTTTATCTGCAAGGATTATTCTGCAGGGTATGTGGGACCCCTTTATATCTATTCGTAGGCGCAAGGGCAGAGGAATTTGAGCAAGGGGAAGTCTAGTACCTAGTATCGTGCCAACTAGAGTGCGAAAGTCAAGCTAGAGACTTAAAACAAGCGCTTCCCGGGAGGCAACCCGGGCTTTACATGTCTTTTAGATCGCTCGCATTGCATTCACGCTTTTCTTTCATAAAGTAGTTGCATTCACGTCTTTCCTTTAAAAAAAATGTAAATTGGCGACCCAGTTAGTTAGCAGAAACTAACTGGCGTATGCCAATTTCCAAATTGGTGGACGCCAAGCCGTTTCTCCTTCTCCTCTTCCCATTCGACCTTCCATTTTCATTTTATATAACCCCACCCCAATTCCACCATTCTTCTTCATTCTTCCACAAAGCCTTGTGATTTTTGTTAGCTTAGAAATTGTCCACTAACACTCATACTCTCTGTTGCGTCTCCTCTATTATTGTCAATTTCAGATTATCATGACTTCTTAGGAAGCCACAGGAGAACCATCCAGGAATAACGCATTGGAACGGGTAGACCCCCCACCCCCAGAAGACTTTGGCCCTCACCTTGTTACTGTAAGAAGCTTGACATACAAGAAAAATAATGCTCATAGGGGTTTCATCCCGGACAAGGGAGTGTATTTGAGGCACGAGGGTGATGAGGCAGCAAAATACTTGGAGTACATTACCCCATTGAAGAACATGCTCGAAACTACAGGATGGCTCAAATTAGCAGACAATCCCGGATCCTATGATCGGGAGCTTGTCTTGGAGTTCTATGCTAACTATGATGATACGAAGATCGAGGACAAGTCTCTTACTCCCTAGGTGCCCATTAGAGGGGGATACGTCGAGTTCTCGCCACGTTCTATGAACAGGTTCTTCGCAGTTCCTCAAACCGACGAGCAGAAGAGGGCCACATCCAGAATTGTAGATCGGCATCTCCACATCTTCTACAATTGGATCCTTAATTCCTTTTGCCCGGGGGGACATGTTACTTTCTTCAGGACCATCTTTGGCCCAGCGCTTCCCGGGAGGCAACCCGAGCTTTACTTGTCTTTTAGATAGCTCGCATTACATTCACGCTTTTCTTTCATAAAGTACATGTGACATCTTGGCGGGACGCCATATCAATCTTGGGAATGTGATTGTCGCACAATTCGAGCACTCACATGCTCGCCCCTGGGGTAAGCTAGTCTACCCTTTTCTCATCACCTCCCTCTGCAAACGAGCTGGAATTGCAGTACTTGCAACAGAGAACCCCCACATGATGTTAACAAGAAAATCATTATTTCAAATGCGTGTTGTGGACGCGATTAGATCACGTGCAGCAAGGTGAAAGAGAAACGCAAGGGCAATGGAGATAGATGACGACGCTCAGTCAACTAATCCACATTAGTTTTTTCGGGTCATCCCCTCAACCTTCTCCGCATCTTGGAAACCTTCAATCAGGGAAGCCTCTGTCTTATCAACTCTCTACGTTTTCTCTTTTCACTCGTTTGCTCGAGGGCGATCACGAGTTCAGGTTTGCGGAGGGGTGTTTCGAGTTTTGATCTACCTTAGGCTTCTTACTTGCATGTTTTCGGATATGTTTCTTTCTCAGTATCTCGTACTTTGTTTTGTATTTCTTATTCAGTCTGTTGAGTCTAAGTCTGTCTCCCAAGTCGAGCGTCTATTGCATGTACTAAACCTGTTTAATGCTTTTGCTTTGACTGATCCTTGACTATTAGCAGTTTGCATGTTTAAGTTTGCTAAGATCATTTCTGTTGTAAATAGAAAGTTTGTTCTAATTCTGTAGTCCAAAAAGCCTGTGAGTAAACCGTAGCCGATGAAAAAATATTGTACCAGCGCTTGTGTGATTTAATTCGGGAAGTGCAAACTCCCTTGATTGCGCCTCATCATTCTCATGTGTACTCTGTGTAAGTTAAGTATGATGAACAACATGTTCTACATTCTTATTTGCTTATGCCAAACCCGTTCCAAGTCCAGGTTTGGGGAGGAAGTTTATGTGCCCTACTTGTATTGATAAAGACTGTGTTCAGGCTTTTCGGTCTCTCAAAAATAAAAAATAAATAAAATAAGTCTCGAAGTGGATATATGGTACTAGTTACCACCCGTTAGTCGTGTTTGGCACGTTTCAGATACTACCTATATACCGGCGTGGCCTTTAAAAGCTATATGTCCGTGAGGGTTGATGGCGTGTACAACAAACTAGCACGCAAAAAAGTGCGGACTTTCGGTAAAACAGACACTACCAAAAAATTGAGACAGAAAAAATATATAAGCATATGGGTCAAATATAAGATTGCAAAAAAGAGTATGCAAAAAAATGAAAAAAAAATATTGAAAAAAGAGAGAACGATTGCCTTTTATGAGTCTACTGTTGATTGTTATAGAGCTATGAAAAAGTCCATTCCGACTTAACTGATTGAGTACATTGCATGAGGTATTTGAGGCATCTTTGTGACACAAGTCACCTTCCTTAACTCTTTATATTCTTGAGTGATTGCCCCTACTCGACACTTCCAGGAGTGTGAGAGAATAGATGCATAGGATCCAATTGTGAGGGACTGCTGTTTTAGATTTAAGTTCTATTTACTTTGGAAACAAACTTTTTGAACTTGTACATGTTATTCTGTGAATGTCAGTGTGATGTCAAAGCTTCTGCATTTCTTGGGCTTATTATGTGCAATCGTAGACTCGGTAGCTTGGGAACTAGACTTTTTTTTGTGTCTATGTGTTCTTTGTTTTTTCTAGGTTTTCTAGAGAGTCTGTTGCTTGAGGACAAGCATGGGTTCGGTTTGGGGAGTTTGATGAGTCAGTTTTATACCGTCTCATCTGGTCTTTTTTATCGTCTTTTTGTCATCCTTGAGTATAGTTTTATTTAGTTTTCTTAGAGTATTTTTACTTGTTTTGTTCTTTGTCTGTTTTATAGATATTTGGCTAAACCGCACTAATTGAAGGCAAAATGGTGTATTTTATATGCATCTACAAGAATTGGAGTTCCAATGCCTCGTATGGATGCTAGAAGTGGAGCAGGAAGGGCAAAATATCAAGAATCGGATTCAAAATGCGTCAAAGGGGTAAAATGGTCACTCGGAGAAAATGGCGGCCTTGATTTGATAATCGCGTCGCTTGACATCTTATGGCGTATCGCCAAACTGGCGATGCCAATTTTGATTACTGGCGATGCCAGTTTCTTCTTGCCGTAACTCTACGATGCGATTTTTTTTCCTAATTCTCCCAAACCTAGTTTTTCTCCTTTTTATTACTTAGAACAAGACATAATTACTTTGGATATTCATTCGATTGTGAAGAACAACACCTTGCTCTAGAGCTAGACCTAGTTTTCAAGGCACTTACCCGATTTAAGGTAATTGAACTGTTTTCGCTTGTAATTCAAAGATTGACGTTGATTGGGAGATTATCTACACAGCTTTGGCATCGATTCGGTTTCGTTCTACAATTTCTACCTAGGGTTTGTGACAACGAAGGGTAAAATTGTATCAATCTATTCGAATCTCTGTTTTGTGCTTGAGATTATGTTTATTGCTAGTATGATTATGCTTTCGCTTATCATGAGTAGCTAAACACCCCTATTATGGGGTGGTGACTGATTCAATGCATGCTAGCTAGGGTTTATGTGATTCGAATTGCATCGGGATTCGACTACTTGTGCTTTTTAGATCAATTACTATTCCTTCTATCATGTTTGATGATCTCCTTGACAAAATCACTGTTAGATTAGGAATTTGATCAATACACCCAAATGTCTTTCGTCTTGCTTGATTTAACAGTTAGTTGAAACGATGATAGTAGGTTAGTCAAATTGATTGTTGCCTAGTGAAACTGACGCCTTCATTAGTGCTATTCGTTTTTGAACTCAAGACTGTGACAACTTGCATAGTCAATCCCGTGAATCACTTATATCCTGCTAGCTAGCTTGTTGACATTTCCACTCCATCATTTCCCCCATTCATATTTCAATCTCGTTAGTGATAATTCGGTTTCTAGCATTGCAAGTAGTTATTTACTTTAGTATATCATCTCGCTGCCGAAGCAAACCAATATTTATTGCTTTTCATATTGTTACTTTTATTCGTAAACTGAAGCTCAGCTTAGTTAAGTCCCTAGAGACCGACCTCGGGGTTAACTCCACTACACTACAGGTTTTCGTAATGTTGAGGATTAACTCGTGGCTTTAAATAAATTTAGAACTTTGATTTGTCACATCAAGTTTCTCATCGGCTTTTTGGACTAAAGAGTTAAACAGACTTGCTATTTACAAGAGAAGCAGACTTACGAGATTTTAAATGCACTACGCCACCTTAGTTAAATATCATGCAAAACATAAGAAGCTAGCAAATTTAACAATCACAATAGAAGCTCTCATAACTTGGAAGAATGACTCACGAAAGACTCTAGAAGGGAAAAGAAAAATGACCAAAACATATAGAAAGTAATGGACGAAAGACTCTAGAGACTCAGGTAATAGAGAAAATGTAGACAAGACATTAGAGAGCACATTCCCCCTCCCCAAATCTAAACTCAAGCATGTGCTCAAGCGTAGAGTGAAAAAGAAAAGAGAATGGAACCTACAGTGACATGCCTGCGAGTGTACCTTTATAGTCATGTACTAGACTCACCAAGAACAACCTCTGCATCCGGTTGCTCTTCAAATCCTTCCAGATATGGCTTGACCCGTTGTCCATTGACCTTGAAGGTGGATCCGTCACTTTGGTTCAAGAGTTCGACAGCACCATGTGGTGCCACTTGAACGATTTCGTACGGTCCATCCCATCGAGTTCTGACTTACACAGAAGCAGTTTAAGCGAAATTAAAGTAAAACTTTCATACACAATCAAATCCTTACGAAATATTCCCTTGTCATGATACTCCTTAGTCTTGGCCTTATAGATCTTAGCATTCTCGAAAGCAGTGTTTCGTAGTTATTCCAGTACGGAGAGCTGTGGTAAACGCTCTTTTGCAGCTGCATCCAAATCAAGGTTCAGGGTCTTAATCGCCCACTTTGCTTTGTGCTCAAGCTCTACAGGTAGATGGCAAGCTTTCCCATAGACTAGCCTGTAGGGTGTGGTGCCTATAACAGTTTTATAGCTAGTGCGGTATGCCCCACAAAGCATTAGTCAGCTTGTACGACCAGTCTTTCCGGTTAGGCTTCACCACCCTCTCAAGTATACTCTTAATATGCCGGTTACTAACCTCTATCTGACCTGAACTCTGAGGATGATATGCTGTAGCAACCCGATGATGCACTCCGTACTTTGCTAGCAGATTCGCAAAGGAGTGGTTGATGAAGTGGGAGCCACCATCATTGATTACTACTCTGGGGGTACCAAACCTACAAAGAATATTCTTGGCAAGAAAAGAGACAACAACTTTGGAATCATTAGTCTTGGTTGGAATTGCTTCCACCCACTTAGTCACATAATCAACAACAACCAGGATATATTCAAAGCCATTACTCTTGGGGAAGGGTCCCATAAAGTCGATGCTCCACACATCAAAAATTTCAACAACAAGATTACTGGTGAGGGGCATCTCATTCCGCTTGCTTATATTTCCACTTCGCTGACATGCATCACAACTAATACAAAATTTATGAGCATCTTTAAAAATAGAGGGCCACGAAAAACCTGATTGAAGAACCTTCAAGGCTGTATTCTTCCCGCTATAGTGCCCACCGCACTGCATAGAGTGGCAAAATGCAAGTATGCTTCCAATTTCATCTTCCGTTACACATCGCCGCATCACACCATCATTGCCGAGCTTGAACAAGTATGGATCATCACAAAAGTAGCTCCCGCAGTGAATAGTAAAATTCTTCTTTTCCTACGAAGTCATGTTAGCAGCAAACAAACCTGTAGACTTAAAATTAATAGAGAATAAATGCTCATCAGGGATGGGGGGGATGGGGTGATGGCGCCAGGATTAATCCTGGATAGGTGATCGGCCAGTAAGTTATCTTTGCCACACTTGTCGACTATCTCACAGTCGAACTCTTGCAGCATCAAGACCCAGCGAATAAGGCGAGGCTTAGAATCGCTTTTGGCCATAAGGTGGTGGATTGATGCATGGTCAGTATGCACTATTACCTTGAATCCCTTCAAATCCGACTTGAATTTATCCAGGGGGAATATGACAGCCAGGAATTCTTTCTCAGTGGTAGTGTAATTAACATGTGCACCATTTAGAGTTTTGCTGGCATAGTAAATCACATGAAAATGCCTATCGACTCTTTGTCCTAGAACAGCACCTATAGCATAGTTAGAAGCATCACACATAATCTCAAAAGGTAAAGAGCAATCAGGTGCCATGACAATAGGGGCAGAAACAAGATTTTCTTTCAGGATATTAAAGGCTTCCATGCACTTATCATTGAAAACAAAAAGGCACATCTTTCACAAGCAAGTTACCAAGGCACTTATAATTTTTGAGAAATCCTAGATGAATATCCTATGGAACCCAACATGTCCTAGAAAAGATTGTAACTCTTTCACAGAAGTGGGTGGGGGAAGTTTCACTATAACATCAAGTTTAGCTCTATCTACCTCAATCCCCTACTTTGAAACCACATGCCCTAGAACAATACCCTCTCGCACCATAAAGTGACTTTTTTCCCAACTAAGGGTCAAATTACACTCTATGCAACGTTTCAAGACTTTATCAAGCTTACCAAGGCAGTCGGTGAAGGAGTCATCAAAAAGAGAGAAGTCATCCATAAATACCTCAATGAAATCCAGCACCATGTCAGAGAAGATAGAGAGCATGCACCTTTGAAAAGTTTTCGGAGCATTGCATAAGCCAAAAGGCATCCTGCGATAGGCGAAGGTGCTGTATGGGCAAGTGAAGGTGGTCTTCTCTTGGTCCTCCTGTGCTATGGGAATCTGATAGAAACCTGAAAGACTATCCAAAAAAATAATAGAACTCGCACCCCGCAAGGCGGTTTAGCATCTCATCAATAAAGGGTAGGGGGAAGTGATCCTTCTTAGTAACAACATTCAATCCCCTGTAATCTATGCAAATACACCACCCTGTGGTTTTCCTAACAGGAACCTCTATCCCTTTATCATTTGTTTCAACAGTTACTCCAGACTTTTTTGGGACAACATGCACAGGGCTTACCCACCTACTGTCAGCTATAGGGTAGAACATATCATGTTCTAACAGCTTAAGCACCTTGGTTTTAACAACGTCTTGCATGACATGGTTAAGCCTATGCTGGGGTTATCTTATTGGTTTGGCATCATCTTCAAGACTAATCCTATGGGTGCACCTAGTCGCACTAATGCCCTTAATGTCACCAATTCCCCATCCTATGGCTTCGAAGTTGTCCCTCAAAAGCTCTACTAGCCTATACTCTTCTTCCTCTTGCAATTTCGAAGAGATTATCACAGGTTTAGTTTTATTTTCTCCTAGGAAAGCATATTTAAGATGGGACAGGAGCTCCTTAAGGTCAGGTTTAGGGGGGATCGATTTCCTCAGTGTTTCCACCAAGGGGATCGATTTCCTCACCAGGGTCGACTTCAGCCGAGTCAAGCATGCAGGCTATCTCACTACTCTCCTCACAAATCATATCCTCATCAGAACTAAGAGTTAAAGCTGATTCTAGCTTATCATCAGTTAATTGATCTAGGTAAGTAGCATGCACATATTCATCAATAATATCATCAAACTCAACATTTACCTCAGAAATCAGATTACATTCTTCCACTGAGTAGGTGTCAGATTTACCTATCGGTCGTATTGCATCCTATCTGATCTTGTTGCCACCAATTTCCATGGATATCTTCCCTTCCACTAATACATCGACCTGCAGCTTCACTATTTTCATAAAGGGTCTTCCCAAAAGGATCACATAGTCCTTACTGCTAGTGCCGGCTCCACTGGGGGGTAGTACCACGAAATCTACTGGAACCAAGAAGGTGTCTACTCTGACCAGTGCATCACGAATCACTCCCAGGGCGCGCCTGATGCTCCTGTCGGCTAGGTGCAGGTTCATATTTACTGGTGCCAGTTCCCCCAAACCCAATTCCTGGTAAAGAGCATGGGTGATAAGATTGATGCTGGCTCCTAGATCGAGCATTCCTTTTTCTATCTTCCCATTTTCCATCTGTATATCAAACACAAAGCTCCCCGGATCTTGCTATTTCACCGGTAACCCAACCACTGAATTAGTTGTTTCTGGCAGAACTAGCTTCTCGTTGGTCAAATACTTCTTCTTGCTTGCATTGAGATCCTTGAAGAACTTAGAGTAAGAAGGGACACTATCAATGAGGTCAAGGAGTGGCATGTTCACATTCACCTTTGAGAGCATGGCCAGAATAGCTTTGAATTTGCTGTCATCCTCTTGGGTTTCTTGATTCTACCGGGGTATGGTAGTTCTTTGCTGATTGGAGGTCCTGGCGGACGGTAAGGGTTAGTGGATTTGTGAAGCACATCGACGCTTCACAAAGGGTCTCTTTGTTTTGACTTGATCTTATTCAGTGAGATCGACCACTGGGGAGTCTGGGATTAGGGGTTGCATTTCTAATCCTGGCCTTTGGATTACTTACCCACTTCGGAGTGTCGTAGTTGCCTGAACTTCCTCCTCTGTATCGTCGTCCCCAAACTCAGTGCTTGCGAGAAACCTGACCAGTTGGTCAATAAAATACTCTATCTTGCTTACCATCCCCTCTATCTACTCGCTAGTCCTCTCTTGCCCTTCCATCACAAGACTCATGTATTTTTCATTATGGGCAATTAAGGCTAGCTTAGTACTATCATTGAATGTGTTGACTTCCACCTGCACCTCCAGACTATTTGCGGTCTCCTTTTCCATTCTGCTTGACTGTGCAAGTTCACCGATCACCTTAGATCTCTTCTCACATGTCGTAGTTCTGTATTTTCCACAGGGTGTCTCTTGTTCCTTAGAATCAAGGCACGGTTTTCCATTTCACTAAAAACCTCCCTCAGTTCTAGCGGTGTCTTTTCCATGATTCCTCTGCCATTAACTTCCACAAGGGTCTGGTTCACGTCATCAAGCCCTTCGTAGAAGGTATTCATCAGTACCTGTTCAGTAAATCCATGGTGTGGGCATGCTCTCAAGAGCTCTAGGTACCTTTCCCATGCAATATCAAACCTCTCACCATCCTTCTGATAGAAATCAGATATCTCATTTTTGAGCTTCCAGGTCAGAGAATATGGGAGAAACCTGTTGTAAAAGACCTTGAGGATGTCCTCCCAGGTTCTTAGTGATCCCGGAGTTAGTCTCCACAGCCAATCTTTGGCGTTAGTTTTCAACACTAGGGGGAATAATATGCACTTAACCTGTTAGGAATATCCGTTTAGATTTTGATCAGCAACCTAATGACTTATCTTAGCTCAGGAAGGTGGTTAGTACTCTTGGTTCACTTGAACACTGTAATAGAGGAAAATCACTAAGTATGTTAGTCTAGCAAAACTTGTATAGCATATTAGGTCTCTGAATGTAACTTTTATATCTTTGAAGAAGACCAAGAAGAAGGCATCCGACAGGAGAATTCAACAATTTTGAAGATTTGAAGATTGTACAAGATTGCTAAAAACGAAGGAAATTGGTCTCATCAGATACCTATGTACAGATATCTTAAAGAAACAAGTGTTTTTCAATAAACAAGTTTTGCAAAAGATATCTGAGAACACAAGGTTTCTGAACGAGAAAAAGTGCCCACAGAAACCTACACTCAGATACCTTGGATAAAACTATGTTTGTAGAAAACAATGTTTCAACAGGTATCTGGAGATGTGAAGGTCTCTGGAAAGGGACATGCAATGCTTCAGAGAGTGTGCATAGTTCCGTTGGTACTACAGGACAAAAATAGTACAATGCAATAAATGCGCAGACAGAGACATCTGAACAAAAGAGGAAATCTCTGAAAAGAGACAACGTCTTCTGAAGTATTATTTTCAGATATCAATAGTTTGAATTTGAATTGATCCTAACGGATACAATTCAAACGGCTTCAAATTCAACTATAAATATCACCACTTAAAATGCTTGAAATACACCTTGAACTTACATTGAACACACAGAACGAACTTATTCAAGCATACAAGCCTTCAACCTACTTACTCATTCGCTTACAGTTGCGACTAAGCTCTTGAATTCTAAGTAGCACGAAAGTTCTAAGTGTCCTGCTCCTTAACAAGCATTGCTATCTGTGAAGGAGTTGAATCAAAAGATCAAGTATCTGAGTTTCATTCTCCAGAACATTTAACATAGACTTGGGTCAGTAAAGAACATATAACCACACATTGTGAAGTGTGTTAAGTGATCCTTGTTCTATAGAGTATTCCTAAATAACTGAAAAGTTAGTAAGACTATTCACCTGACAAACCATCATAACCAACACCTTAAACCGCGTGGAGTACAGGAAGTACTTAGTTTGGGAAAGTAAGGAATAACTCCAAGGTTACTGAGCATAGGAAGTACTTAGTTTGGGAAACTAAGGAACAACTCAAAGGTTTCTGAGTATAGGAAGTACTTGGCTGGGAGCCGGGGAATAACTCAGGGGGAACACTTGGTTGGGAACCTAGTGTATTTAGGAATCGAGAGAAGATATTTGTAAGGTGAACTCAATTATCTGGTTAGTGGATTCTAGGTCTGAGAAAGGACGAAATGGATTAGTTGAAGGATTACGCCACCTTCAGATACCACTATAAAAGATGTGTTATTTACTTTCAGCAATTTACTTATCGTTCTCTTTATCCTGCTAAGTATTGAAACACATTATATCTTGCTAAGCACGTGCACTTATCACAGAAAAGTCTTCCGCTCTCTGAAATTAAGTATCAGATATCTTCACAGATATCTGAGAAATTGAGTTTATCGATAAAAGTTGTAAAAGACTATTCACCCCCCCCCCCCAAGTCTTTTCCTTTGTCGTTATCTGGACCAGCAAGTGGTATTAGAGAAGGAGGTTCCCAAGCATTCTGCACTGAACCTAGATCCCAGATAAGTGCCCACTAACTGCTTTTCACCTACACTTGATTTGTTTGTTTAGTGTGTTTGATGCAGGATGTCTTTAAGTTACGCTCCAATTCTTAAGCCAGAGAACTATGAGAAATGGAAGAACAACATCATGTTCCACGTAGAAGCCATCAGTGACGAAATGATCGAAGTGATAAAGAATGGCCCCATAGTCATTCAACAACTCAAGCAGGTCATGGAGGTTTCTAATTGTAGAGACAGAGTTCCCACTAATGAAGAACCAAGTGGTGGTTCCTCACAAACAGGTGCGTCAACCAGTGGAAGACCGACTGGTTAAGTTGTTTATGAGCCAAATCTTAGAGAGCTCTGGACATCGGAAGATGCCAAGAGAAATCGACTAGATGGTCAGGCTCGCAATATCATCATACGTTCCACTCCAGAGCACATACAGTGTAAACTGTGGGGTGCAAAAACGGCGAAAGTGGCCTGGCAACTGATTGAAGAAATCTGTGCCGACCCTGAGAAAAGAAAGGAAATTATGTTCGAAGTTTTGAAGCACAAATTCCAAAACTTAAAACAAGGTCCCACAGAGACTCTTGAAGAACTAGATTTTCGGTTCACAACATTGATGAGTGAAATGGCTGCACTTGGTGAAAGTGAGAGATACTCTAACGCTGAAAAGGTTAAGACTATCGTGAGAAGCTTGAATCAAAACTGGGAACATACTCAATACTTTTATTTCAACCAAGGAAGGACAAATATAACTCCAGTAGAACTCTTTTCCCACTTATCTACTGTCAACTATGAAACTACTTAGAGAGAACAAATGATTGCTGAGAAAGTTCACAATGTTACTTTAGTAACACGAGGTACTTCTGAAAAGAAGGATACCAAAGAAATGACTGAGGAAGATGCTCTTGCTGTAAAGAAAATGAGAAAATATGTCAGTCGGGAGATTGAGAGAAGAAAAGCCAAAGAGAAGTTGAAAAAGCATCTAGGCTCAAACTATCACCAGTACAAAAATATGCAGTTGTCAAGCTCGATGAACAAGCCGGTTCAGCAACATCTAGTACTGAGGAAGCAGAAATCGGAAATGATATCTGTTTCTATGAAACCTGGTCATTTTAAAAGAGACTGCCCTGTTTTCAATAAGCTAAAGACAGGTGAAAAGAAAGATAGAAAAAACTTCAAGAGAGGTCAGAGAGCTATGCTCACTGAAGAAAGGAAAAAGATTCAAATCCAACTGGATGCTCTTGATATTGAGTCAGAATCTGAGGAAGAAGACTCAGATGACTCCAAACTACCTTCTCCAGAATTATGTGGCATCACTCATGAATTGGTTGACTTTGGTCAAAAGAAAAGTGAATTATGTGGGGTTGCTGAGGAGATCTATCCAGATTGCTCCAAAATTGAGCCTTGCCTAATGGATGACGAGGTAACCAATATTTCTCAATTCATAAATTATGAGAGTGATGAGGAAGAAATCAGAGATTTAGAATATCTCAGGAGAGAACTTGATCTCTACAAAAGAGAATTTCAAATGGTCTGAGCTAGAGCCGACATTTTTGAAGAAGAAAAGAATTCTCTTGAGAAGGAAAATTCACAATTACTCAAGATATCTGAGAAAAAGGATGCTGAAAATGCATTTCTCAAAGCACAGATATCTGAGATGGAGAAGTCACACAGAAAGGCAATGGATATACTCCAAAAGGAAAATAAAGATCTTCTTTCTGAAAATGAGGAACTCAAAAAGAAAGAACTATCTTTTCAATCCTATGCCAAAGTTAGTGACACTCTTACTCAAGTACACTCTTATTTAAGAGGTCCTTCAGAAAAGGGAAGACTTGGACTGGATACACAAACAAATAGTTCTGCTACTCTAAATAAGAGTGACGGAAGAATAACATTTGTTAGTGCTCAGCAAGATGGTTCTCAAATAACCTACAACATTGGTAAGAAAGCTAAGGTTGTTGACAAAGGAAAGGCAGTTGCGACCAAACCTTTGTGGGAAAAACAAGTCCAAAAGAAAACTGTTGGAAATGTTTCTGTAAAGAAACATAACACTGAAAAGTGTTATCACCCACAGTGCTATGTCTCTCAGAAAGGAAAAATTACGGGAACAGGAAAATTTTGCAACATCACGTTTTCTGGAAAGAAACACGTTCCAGAGACTAGCAAAGCTGCTGAGAAGAGAACTCAGATAGCACCAGGTGCTCGAAATGGCATTGTCTATAAAGCCATAGGGAAACAACTCGCTTGTGAGTATAAACAAGAGCAAGAATGATGGATGAAAGCCATGATTGCGCATAGCAATCATAAGAAGTGGAAGAAAGAACAGGTTGCGACCACTCTGAATGCCAGGGCTAGAAAAAATCTGGCAAGGAAAGCTAAGTTTGCTGAAAAGCAGACTAAGCAATCTGACAGGTATCTGAAAGCACCACGAGGAGCACCAAGGAACACACCAAGAAGGAAAATAGCTTTAAATGATAATGACACTAATCATTTACCTAAAATTCCTCCTTATGTTCCAACAAGACAAAATAATACCCCAAGAAAGTTCATTCAGAAATGGATTCCTACAGGGAGATTCTTTAGTCCAGAAGGTTCCATTGTTGGATTGAGAGCTTAACTCCATGTTTCTTGTTTTGTGCAGAACACTCTGAGGAAGAACCCGAAGAGTCATTTTGATAGTGGATGTGGGAAGCACATGACAGGAGACAAAGCAAATCTGGTTAACTACAGAAAATGTGATGAAGGACCATTTATTAGATTTGCTGGAGGAGATGAAAATCCAACCATAGGTTTTGGCAATCTGAAGCTTAAAGCTCTTACAATCTCTGGAGTACTACATGTAGAGGGATTGAAATATAATCTCCTAAGCATGAGTCACTTGGTAGACAAAGGGTACACTGTAAAGATCAAATCAAAACTATGCAAATTAATTGACAATGAGTCAAAGCTGACAGGCTTGGTTTCTAGGCGGAAAGGAAATCTTTATGTTGCTGACTGGGCATCTGCCACAACTGAAGAATGTCTCATGGTGAGTCAATCTGGCCACACTGAAGAAAACTAGCTATGGCATAAAAGAATGAGTCACTAGAACTTCAAAACATTGAACAAGCTAGCCAAGAAAGAATTGGTGGTTGGTTTACCCAAAATGGCATACAGAAAAGATGGTATATCTTCAACTTTCCAAATGGGAAAACAATCCAAAACATCTTTCAAGTCTAAAACTAGACACTCCAGTCAAGGGCCACCGCAAATGTTACATATGGATCTTTTTGAATCCTCTATAACTAGCTATGCAGGAAAGAAGTATGGTCTGGTTGTTGTTCATGATTACTCAAGATTCACTTGGGTTGTATTTTTCAAACAAAAATCTGATGCAAGGGTTGAAATACCCAACTTGCTGAATAAGCTTGAAGTCATGAAAAATGACAAGGTATCTGTAATCAGAACAGACCATGGTACTGAGTTTGTGAACCAGTACATAAAAGAGTTTTGTACTTGCAAAGGTATACAACATCAACTATCTTCAGTAAGGACACTGCAACAAAATGTTGTTGCTGAAAGGAAGAATAGGACCCTAAAAGAAGCAGCAAGAACAATGCTTGCTGACAATGAAATAAGTGAAATTTATTGGGTTGAAGCTGTTAACACAACCTGCTACACTCAAACTAGATATTTGATTAACAAACACCATGACAAAACTCCTTATGAACTTTTGATTGGTAGACCTCCTAGTATCAAACATCTAAGGGTGTTTGTTTGCAGATGTTTTGTTTTTAAGAATGGAATAGAATACTTGAGAACATTTCAACCAAAAGCAGATGAAGGAGTATTTCTTGGTTATTCTCTGAATAACAAACCCCACAAAATCTACAACAAAGGAACGCAAAAGATTGAAGAATCTGTTCATGTAGTTTTCTACGAAGGAAACAAGAAAGTACCCTTGAATGAAGAACTCTCAAATAGGTTCAAATAACTAATGATTAAAGATTCTGAAGAAGAATCCTCAAAAGGAAACAACTCTATCATTCACTTAGAGGATGACTCTGACGATGAAAAGCAACCATTCTTTAGTAACAACCAGATGACTCTAAGACATGATGAATAATTTCCTATGAGAATTCCAGAAATGGAACAGGTTACTGAGAACCTTCATCACGAAGAAGTTTCTGAGAATGAGATTGCTGAAAATTCAATCCCAGATATCTCTAACACTGAAAAAGTGTCAGATATCAATGGCATTTCCCGTGTGACAGATATCTCAGATACTGAACAAGTATCCTGTCAAGATCATATTGATTCACAGTCAGATCAAAATTATATTAGTCCTACTAGTTTAAAACCCATTATAAAATGGATAAGAAATCATCCTACCAAGGATTTGATTGGTCCTTTAAACCAAGGGTTTAGAACTAAGAGAGCAATTGTTGAAAATGCAGACTCTCTTTATGGATGTTTCATCTCAAACATTGAACCTAAAACTATAGATGAAGCATTAAAGGATCAAGATTGGATCTCTGCAATGCAAGAAGAGTTAGATCAATTTGAGACAAACAAAGTCTGGAACTGGTTCCATTTTTTGATGGAATATCTGTAATTGGAACCAAATGGGTTTTCAAAAACAAAATGAATGAGTCTGGTGAAATAACCAAAAACAAAGCAAGGTTGGTTGCCAAGGGATTCACCTAGACTGAAGGACTAGATTTTGATGAGTCATATGCTCCAGTTGCAAGATTGGATGCAATTAGACTATTTCTATATTTCTAGCCTTTGCAGCTTATAATGACTTTAAAGTTTATCAAATGGATGTCAAAAGTGCATTCTAAAACGGTGAACTTGCTGAGGAAGTCTATGTTGAACAACCACCAGGCTTTGAACTTTCCACATAAAGTAGAATGGTTTATAAGCTTCAGAAAGCTCTGTATGGACTAAAACAGGCTCCAAGAGCATGGTATGATACTTTAGCCAAATACTTGCTGGAAAGTGGCTTCAAGAAAGGAGATGTTGATAAAACACTATTTACTTTGAACCATGAAGGGAAACTACTTTTAGTTCAAGTATATGTTGATGACATTATATTTGGATCTAATGACAGGCAACTTTGTGAAGACTTTGCTGAGCTCATGAAAAGTAAATTTGAGATGAGCATGATGGGAGAATTGAACTACTTCCTAGGATTGCAAGTCAAGCAACTTAATGATGGAATATTCATTAGTCAAACAAAGTATGCAAAAGATATGCTCAACAAGTTTAATCTAAAGCCTTCTGAAAAGAATGCTAAGATACCTATGAGCATTGGAACCAAAATGACCTATACTGAATCTGACAAGAGTGTTGAAGAACACAAGTATAGCAAAATTGATTGGGTCTCTACTGTACCTCACTGCAAGTAGACCTCATATTCAATATGCAGTTGGAGTGTGTGCTAGATTTCAGACAAATTCGATGCAATCACACTACAACATTGCTATGAAAATATTAAGGTATGTAAAGGGTACTGTAGAAGTTGGATTGTGGTATCCAAAAGATAGTGGATTGAGTTTAGTTGGCTATTCTTATGCTGACTATGCTGGATCATTGCTTGATAGAAAAAGCACCTCAGGAACTTGTCAATTTGTTGGTGCCATATTAATATCATAGTTCAACAAGAAACAAAACTCAATTGCCACATCTACCAGAAAGGCTGAATATATTGTTGCGGGGTGTTGTGCTTCACAGATATTGTGGATACAACAACAACTCAGAGACTATGAGATCAATGAAAAGAAAACTCCGATTTTCTGTGACAACACAAGTGCTATTGCCATAACTCGAAATCCTACGTTTCATGCAAGAACAAAGCACATTGATGTTAGACACCACTTCATTAGAGACCATGTTGAAAAAGGCAATATAGAGATACTCAAGATTGGTACTGAAGACCAACTTGCAGATATCTTTACAAAGCCTTTGCAAGAAAGCAGGTTCTTAACATTGAGACATAGTCTTGGGTTAATGGAGCTACCGAAGGAACTGAAAAGTTCTAATCTCTGAGACGGAAACACGGAAAGGAGAAAGATATCTGTAATAGGCATCTAGATATCTAAGGAAAAAAGGTATCTGAGACGAGAACTCATATACTAAAAGGATGGGTAAAAGTTTCTTTCAAAGATTTCTGAGACAGGTACTCAGATATCTATGAGATCACAAAGTGAGGGGGAACACAAAAGAGAAATGTGGTACAACTGTATTCAGTCAACTACACCTCTGGTGTTTTGTGTCTTTCCATTTATATGTTAAGTTACACACAGTCTCTGAACTGAATACATATGTCCAAAGACTGTCCCCTAGTCAAAGAAAAGAGATGTGATTCAGAAAGCCATTCGCCAAATTTCATTAATTGGGCACAATTACAATTACTGATTGTGATCATTGCTGAAGAAGCAAACATGACCCTTGATGAAATGGGCGTTTGACCTTAACGGACGAGATTAATTCTCGGTAAAATAGTGGACTGTAAAAACACAGACGTGGCCCACTAAGCATTTAATGCAAAATGATTTTTACACATGTCTACCTGCATTTGCATAGATACATATGCACAAAATCAATTTGTATGTATATATCTGCTGAAAGTACAATGCTATATATATAAGATTTTGGCAAAAGAAATCACTTTCGCCTAATCCAACATTCACACTTACACAGAAATAGCAAAAACATTTCAAATTTTTCTGCAAATCTCTATTCTTCGCTTAGTTATTCTGCAAAGAATCACTAAACTCACACCTTAATCTCTTTCCGAATTTCAAAAATTTCACTATTTAAAGAGATCGCTCCAAAACGTGCTTCTACCCAGAAATCCCAAGCTACTACCTCTGGTACTGCTGAAAAGCAAGCACCAGTGTTGGTTATCACGAACAATCGATTGGTAGGAGACTTCAATCCTGATCATTGGACTTCAAATCACAGGATGATTTGGGGTGGTGCCATGATTGAGGAATACCTTGTTGCTTCTATTGAAAATCAAGCTGATAGGAAGCTAATTCTTGGTATGCTTGAAAAGGCATAAATCAAGGGTTTTCTGTCTGCTATTCCTAGTGGAGTTTCTTCACTGGATGTGTTGAAATTTTATAACAATTCTAGGATTATTTCCTATGTTATTGAAGGCACTGAAATAGTGTCTATAAAATCAAAAGCTTAAGGAAAGGAAATCCTTTTGAACTTAACAACTTTGTGTGAGTTGTTTGAACTTCAAAATATTGGAAATAATTTTGAAATAAACACCAAGGATGATGATCTCCTTGAAGGTGTGAAGCAACTATACAGTAAAGTGTGTGATCTTGAAAAATCAGATACACCCATCGACTTCAAACTTGCTGACATCATAACCAGACATCTGTTGGTTCACTGGGATGTGTTGGCATGCATTCTTCACAGATGCTTTGATGGTCTACAAGGAGGTGTCGACCAAATAAGCCAAGAACGCTGGATGATGATGTTCTTCAGAACAAAAGGCTGGAAAACCCTTTCAATTGGGGGAAGTACGCCTTTATGAAGTTTGTAAAGACGATTCAAGGCTTCGAGCCTAAAATCATTAAGGGCCTTGTTGAGCCAAAATCCACAGTAAGCTATGGACTGAAGATATGTTTCTTGCTAGAAAAGCTTGGCATTGAGCTCAGAGAGAAGGCTGACATAGACAACAGTAACCTGCTCTACAAATATGAGTATACAAACATGATGAAAAAGGTTACTGCATCTCATAAAGTTTCCAAGAAACGAAAGACTGATGAGGTATCTGAGGGTTCCGTTGTGACCAAAAAGCCCAGAACTTCACGAAACAAGTCTGTTGGCAAATCAGAAGGCATACCCATTGTGGATGTCGACTCTCAGATATATCTGCCTCCACTGCTTATGAACTAATCAATGAAGATGAACTCATAAATGCCACTAGGTCCACTACTGATGAACTCATTAATGATAATAAAAGCAGTGAGGAATCTGAAGATGAGGGGGAAGCAATAATCCCCAAGGTTGCTAAAAGAGCAACTAGTTCAAAGGTTGCTGAAGAAGCAACTGTGTCCAAGGTCACTGGACAAAACACACCATCTGAGCAAATAACACTTAAGCATATTGAAGATGCTCTGATGAGTGGCAACTTAGTTTTGGAGGATACTGCCATTACCTCAACACTTAAAAGTCTGTCTCAAGCAGATCTGGATAGGCCCCATATAGCATCACCTTCTTCATCCAGATCAGAATTACCACACCAACCACAACAGCCAACAGTGGATGTTGTTGAAATGATACTTGAGTTATAGCATGAGATACCAGCATCTTTCCTTGCTGAAGAAAATCATGTAAAAGAACAGGTTCCCCAACTCAATGTGAGGGATCAAACTGAGGCATCTGCTCAGAATGATCAACCAGGGGAGGCAACTGAGTTGCAAACTTAGGAAAGGTCTGAAGTACCTGAAACTTCAAACAAAGAAGCTGAAATGGAACAACAAGACCAAGGCATAGAAGGGTCACAAGTTCCAGAGACCAATCAGCCTGACACTGCTCAGGTAGCTGAATTGTTTAACTCTCTACTTCTGACATTTTATGTTTATAAATCTTGTTACTTATAAAAATTTCTTTCTTACAGTCTGAATTAGAAACAGAACATCAAGGGGAAGCTGCAAAGTTTGCCTCAGAATCTGAGAAGGAGGCTTCCATGGCCTCACCACTTAATGAAGAGGAGCCTGTCTCATAGGTAGAAGAAAGTTCCTTAAGATATAACATCTCAGATATATGCTTTATACACGTGAATAATACTAAAGTGTTTGTTTCTAATAGGCTCCAACTGAGAAGAAAAATGGAGAGACTGAAAAGTCTATCTCTTCAGAGAAGAATCCAAAGACTTCCAAGGTCTCTAAGAAACAAGTATCTGAACCTTCTATTGAGAAGGTATATATTTCAGATATCTATAATCTTCAAAGACAAATCTCTGATCATTTTTCTCAAACTAACACTTTCTACTTACAGTTTCAGAAAGAAGTAGAAGTTGCTGGGGAATTTCCCACTCAATGGAAATTGATGAGGCATCAAAGCTTTCATCACAAGAAAAACTTCCAGAGACTGCACAAGTCTCTGATAGATAAGTATCTGAGCCTCCTATTGTGGAGGTAATTGACTTCTCAGATAACTAAAATTGTCTAACGTAGTTTTCTTGCTCAAAATTTTCAAAGTGTTGTTTTTAATCTCAGGTTCAAGCAGAAAAAAAGATCACTGAGGATCAGGCTTCCCAGTCTCCTCCTCATATCCAGATATCTGAGGCACCTGGAACCTCAGTAGTCAAGTCATCTGAGCCTGTCATATAGGTAACTCAGATACCTTTCTACTCTAAAGCCCAGATATCCACTAAAGTTTTGAATCTAATTCAGAACTCTTTCTTTCAGGCTCAAACAAGTGCCACTAAGGTCCCTGTTGATAAGAAAGATGACCTGCTTCCTTTCTTCAAGGAATACACTTTGCCAAAGCACCTAAAATGCTTCAAGAAATGGCAAAAGCTTCGATGCTCCGATCTATCTGAGATCATTAAGGTGACTGATCACCCCATAAGGAGAGCACGAGCCCTTGACTTGGAAAATTATGTCAATGCTATGTTCCCCACTGAACAATACTCTTTTGGAACATTAATTTATAAGGACTTCGTCAAGGAAGTGGCCAAAAAGCTTATTCAAGCTTTTAACCAAGCAGATGGTCAGACCAGAATGCATATGGAATTCAAGCCTACTTTGCCCTAGACTTTACAATTCATACAATCTGAGCAAGAGGAAGTTAATGGGCAAATGGTCACTATTCCAGAAGTGATCAATCTGGTCGCTGAAGATGAAGAAGAGAAGGAGACTAATGAGAATGACTATGAAGAACCTCCTTCTGATCATCAAAAGGATGAGGATGATAAAAAGGATGATGCTGATGCCCCTGCACCAGGGACAGGAGGGATTGCACAAGGAAGAAATGCCTCAGTTGTTGAAAAGTACACTGAGAGGACATCACAAAAATCCCCTCCTCCATCTCCTCAGAAATCTACCCATCCATCTCCCCAACAAAAAGACTCTACTGAACAAGTAGTTGAGCACTCTAAGGACAACACTTAGAAAATATTGGATGCACAAGCCAGAGTTGCTCAACTCAAACAACTGTTGGAGGAAGAACAACAACTACATCTTCAACTGGAAGAAAAGATAGCTGAATCCAGAGTCAAGCTAGATAAACTTGAAGAACAAACGCGCAAAGAGACGCAAGCTTACTCTGAAATTAAAGGGCTCCAGGACGCTGTTGATTATATTGCTAAGGAGCTACATGCTGAACAAGTATCTGAAGAAAAGCATGATGCTAAGGCTATGCTAGGAAATTTGTTAGATATTATGTTAGAAATATCTGTTTAGATTTTGATCAGCAACATGATGACTTATCTTAGTCTTAGAAAGGTGATTAGTACTCTTGGTTCACTTGAACATTGTAAAAGAGGAAACCCACTAAGTATGACAGTCTAGCAAATCTTGTATAGGATGTTAGGTCTCAAAATGTAATTTTTATTTTATGAAGAGAAGACCAAGAAGAAGACATCCAAGCAGAACAAGTTCAACGACATTGAAGATTTGAAGACTGCACAAGATTACTGAAACAGTTTTACAGATACCTTGGCCAGATATCTTGAAGACACGAATAGTTTTAAACAAACTGTGTCACAAGAGATATCTGAGAAATAAAAGGTCTATCTGAAAACAAGGAAAGTGTCCACAGATATCTATTCTCAGATACCTTGAGCTTTAACCACATTTCTGAAAAAGAAATATATATATTGCAAACAAAGTTGTTTCAATAAAAGTGGTATCTGAAGATAAAGATAAGAACGTGCAAAGAATCAGAGAAATCTGATCAAGGTTGTCTCTGATACAAAGCATAGTTCCGTTGGCACTACAGGACAAAAGTATAGTACAATGCATTAAATGCATGGACAGAGATGTCTGAACAAAAGCAACGGTAGCTTCTGAAGAAGAGGACAAACATGCTACAGTACTATACACAGATATCAATAGTTTGAATTTGATTTAAGCCTAACGGATACTATTCAAACGGCACTCAAATTCATCTATAAATATCAACACTTAGACTGCTTGAGAAGACACACTGCACCACCTGAAGAACTTACACTGAACACATATCTTAATCTCTCAAGCAAACTACTTACTCTCAAATCTTTCTGTTGCGACCAAAGCTCCTGATCTTAAGTAGTACTAAAGTTCTAAGTGTCCTGATCCTAAACAAGCACAGCTATCTATGAAAGAGTTGAATTGAAAGATCAAGTATCTGAGATTCATTCTCTAGAACATTTATCTAAGACTTGGGTCAGTAAAAAGAACAAGATACCATACATTGAAAAGTGTATTAAGTGTACTTGATTCACAGAGCTATCTGATTAACTGAAAATTTATTAAAGAAGCTCATCTGACAACTCAAACCAAAACCAACACCATCACTGGCGTGGAGTACAGGAAGTACTTAGTTTGAGAAACTAAGGAATAACTCCAAGGTTATTGAGCACAGGAAGTACTTAGCTTGGGAAGCTAGGGAATAGCTCAAAAAGGTTTCTGAGTACAGGAAGTACTTGGCTGTGAACGCCGGGGAACAACTCAGGGGGAACATTTGGTTGGGAACCATTTGTTTAAGGAATCTTAGAATAGGATTTTTGTAAGCTGATATCTACACAGATATCTGAGAAATAGTTTTTATCGACAAAAGTTTTAAAAGACTATTCACCCCCCCCCCCTCTCTAGTCTTTTACTTTGCCGTTATCTGGACCAACAAGTGGTATCAGAGCAGGAGGTTCACAAGCCTTCTGCACTGAACCTAGATCCCCAGATAGGTGAAGGAACTTTGTCCATTTTCGAGGACTATTTAATTTGTGTGTTAAGTGTGCAGGAATGTCTCTGAGTGATGCACCCGTTCTCAAACCAGAGAACTACGAGAAATGGAAAAATAACATGATGCTCCTCCTTGAAGCCATACGTGACGAAATGATCAAAATAATAAAGAATGGCCCAATAGTTATTCAACAACTTAAACAAGTCATGGAGGTTTCTAATGGTAGAGACAGAGATCAAAGCGAAGGATCTTCACAAACTGATGCGTCAACAAGTGGGAGATCTACTAGTCAAGTTATTTACGAACCAAAGCCCAGAGAACTCTGGACATCGGAAGATGCCAAGAGAAATCGTCTGGATGGTCAAGCTCGTAATATCATCAGCAGATCAACACCTGAGCACATACAAAGGTAAACGTGGGTGCTAAACGCGAAAGTTGCTCGCAACCGATTGAAGAAATCTTTAATCGAGAAAACCAAAGAAAACAAGTTCGAAGTTCTCAAGTTGAAATTTCAAAATTTCAAACAAGGACCCACTAAACTCTGGAAGAACTTGATTTCAGATTTACCATTCTCATGAGTGATATGGCAACACTTGGGGAAAGCAACAGATACTCCCAATCAGAAAAGATTAAGACTATTGTCAGAAGTCTTAACCACAACTGGGACTAAATTCTTTTATTTTAACCAAGGAATGCCAAATATCACTCCAGTGGAACTCTTCTCACATCTTGCTATGGTTGATTATGAGACAACACAAAGAGAACAAACAACTGAAAAGTTGCAGAATATTGCTCTAGTTGCTCAAGGAACTTCTGAAAAGAAGAAAAGCAAGGAAGAGACTGAGGATGCTGTTGCTGCAAAGCAAATGAGCAAATATGTCAGTCGAGAAATTGAGAGAAGAAAAGCCAAAGAGAAGCTGAAAAAGCATCTAGGCTAAAACTATCACCAGTACAAAAATATGCAAAGCTCGCTGAACAAGCCAGCTCAGAAAGCATCATGTACTGAGACAGTAGAAATTGGAAACGATATCTGTTTCTATTGTCAGAAACCGGGTCACTTCAAGAAGGATTGTCCTGCCTTCAACAAACTAAGGACAGGTGACAAGAAAGAAAGAAGAATCTTCAGAAGAATCCAGAAAGCTTTATTAACTGAAGAAAGAAAGAAAATCCAAACTCAACTGGATGCTCTAGACTTTGAGACAGATTCTAAAGATGAAAATTCAGATGACTCAACCTTACCATCACCAGAATTATGTGGAGTTACTCATGATATAATCGACTTCGGCCTCAAGAAGAATGAAATGTGTGGAGTTGCTGAGATTGACGGTCCAGACATCTCTAACATAGAAATCTGTCTTATTGCTGATGAGGTAACACATACTTCTTGTTATACTTATGAAAGTGATGAAGAAGAAATAAAAGATTTAGAAAATCTCAGGAAAGATCTTGACATCTATGAAAGAGAATTTCTTATGATCCGAGCTAGAGCCGAAAATCTTGAAGAAGAAAAGAATTCTCTTGCAAAGGAAAATTCTCAATTAGTTAAGATATCTGAAAAAAAGGATGCTGAAAATGCATTTCTCAAAGCTCAGATATCTGAGACTGAAAACTCACATAAAGAAGCAATGGCTGAATTACGAAAGAAATATGAAGATCTTCTCTGGGAACAAGGAACTCAAAAAGAAAGAATTTTTTCAATCATATGCCAAAGCTAGTGACACTCTTACTGAAGTACAATCTTACTTAAGAGATCCTTCAGAAAAGAAAGGACTTGGGCTGAATACAAAGACGGATTGTTCTATCACTCTGAATAAGAGTGAGGAAAGAAGAACATTTGTAAGTACTCAGCAAGATGGTTCCCATGCAATCTATAGTATCGGTCAGAAGACGAAGATTGTTGACAAAGGAAAGGCAGTTGCGACTAAACCTTTGTGGGAAAAACAAGTCAAAAACAAAACTGTTGGGCACGTCTATGAAAAGAAACACAACACTGAAAAGTCTAAACACCCACAGTGCTATGTCTCTCAAAAGGGTAGAATTGCAGGAGCTGGAAAATTCTCTCATGTCTCTTTTTCTGGAAAGAAATTGGATCAACCAGAGACTAAGAAAGCTGCTGAGAAAAGATCTCAGATAGCTTCAAGTGCTCGAAACGGTATTGGCTATAAAGGCATCTGGAAACAACTTGCTCATGAATACAAACAGGAGCAAGAACGATGGCTAAAGGCTAGAATTGCTCAAAGCAATTATCAGAAGTGGAAGTTGAATCAAGCCACTGAAAATCTGAATGCTAGGGCTAGAAGAAATCTGGCAAGGAAAGCTAAGTTTGCTGAAAAGTAAACTCAGAAACCTGACAGGTATCTGAAAGCACCAAATGGAGCACCTAGGAGCACACCAAGGAAGAAAATAATTCTTAATAATGATAATCATTCAATTAGAATTCCTCCTTATGTTCCTATCAGACAAAAGAATGTTCCAAGGAAATTCATTCAAAAATGGATTCCTATAGGAAGATTGTTTAGTCCTGATGGTTCCAACTGTAAATTGAGAACCTAATCTCCTGTTCCCTGTTATGTGCAGAATGCTTCCTGGACTAAAGCACATGGCTATTTGATAGTGGATGCGGAAAGCACATGACAGGAAACAAAGCAAATCTGGTCGACAAAGCTTGCAACACGTGACCAGATATCGATTTCTTGGAGGAGAATTAAATCCTCTCCGGATTTGCAACGTCAAATTGGGAACATTAACAATCACCGACGTTTACATGTTAAGGATTTGAAATATAATCTATTTAGCATGAGCCGCTTATGCATAAAGGTTTCATCAGAAATTCAAAGCAAAATATCGCAAACTAATCGATGTGATGAGTCAAAGGCATACCTTGGTTGCTCGGCGGAAAGGCAGTCTTTATGTTGCCGATTGGGCATCTGCCACAACTAAAGAATGTCTCATGGTGAGTCAATCTGGTCACACAGAAGAGCACTGGTTATGGCACAAAAGAATGAGTCACTTGAACTTTAAAACTCTGAACAAACTTGCCAAGAAAGAGTTAGTGGTTGGCCTTCCCAAAACATCTTTCAGAAAGGATGGTATCTGTTCTGCATGTCAGATGGAGAAACAATCCAAAATCTCCTTCAAGTCCGAAACTAGACACTCTAGTGTTAGACCACTGCAACTACTACATATGGATCTTTTTGAATCATCTGTAACTAGTTATGCAGGAACGAAATATGGTCTGGTTGTTGTAGATGACTTCTCAAGATTCACTTGGGTCAGATTTCAAACAAAAATCGATGCCAAGGTGGAGATACCAAACTTGTTAAAAAGCTTGAAGTCATGAAAATGACAAGGTATCCGCAATCGTAATGCACCATGGTACCGAAGTTTGTCAACCAAGACATAAAGGAGTTTTGTACCGCAAAGGTATACAACACCAACTTTCCTCTCAGAAGAACACCTCAACAAAATGGTGTTGCGTAAAGGAAAACAGAACCCTTAAAGAAGCCGCAAGGACAATGCTAGACATCAAATAAGTGAAGTTTATTGGGTTGAAGCTGTAAACACAGCCTGCTACACTCAGAACAGATGTTTGATAAACAAACACCATGACAAGACCCCTTATGAAATCTTGGTTGGTAGAACCCCTAATATCAAACATCTGAGAGTATTTGGTTGTAGATGTTTTGTTCTAAACAATGGAAAAGATTATCTGAAAACATTTCAACCAAAGGCAGATGAAGGTGTATTTCTTGGTTATTCCACGATTAGCAAAGCCTACAGAATTTACAACAAAAGAACAAAGAAAATTGAAGAATCAGTTCATGTTGTATTCTATGAAGGAAGTAAGAAAACACCTCCTAATGATGAACTCTTTGAAAGGTTCAAAGAACTAATGTTGAGGGATTCTGAAGAAGAGTCCTCAGAAAGGAGAAACATCATTATGGAAAGTGAGGATGACTCTGACGTAGAAAAGCTTGATATGCCTAATAACAACCAGATGACTCACAAACATGATGAAGAATTTCCTATGAAACTTCCAGAAATATAAACTGAAGATATTCATCATGAAGCTATCTCTGGAAATAATCTCTCTGAAAGACATGTTCCAGATAGCTCAAACACTGAAAAAGTGACAGACATTAATTGCCCCTCTGAGGAGCAAAATGTCTTAGATGCTGAAAAAGTATCAAATCAAAATCCCAATGATTCACATTCAAATCATTTGGATATTGACCCTACTAGCACTAAACCTATGATGAGATGGATCAAGGATCATCCTACAAAAGATGTGATTGGACCAATTAATCAAGGTGTTAGGACTAGGAGAGCAATAGCTGAAAATGCTAATTCTTTCTTTGGATGTTTCATCTCAAATATTGAACCTAAAAATATAGAGAAGCATTAGGAGACCAAGACTGGATCTCTGCAATGCAAGAAGAGTTAGATCAATTTGAGAGAAACAAACTCTGGAAACTAGTTCCATTTGTAGAAGGAATATCTGTAATTGGAACCAAGTGGGTTTTCAGAAACAAGATGAATGAATCTGGTGAAATAACCAGAAACAAAGCAAGATTGGTTGCCAAGGGATTTACCCAGACTGAAGGCTTAGATTTTGATGAGTCATATGCACCAGTTGCCAGATTGGATGCAATAAGACTCTTTCTAGCCTTTGCAGCTCATAAAGATTTTAAAGTTTATCAGATGGATGTCAAAAGTGCATTCTTGAACGGTGAACTTGCAGAAGAAGTTTATGTTGAGCAACCACCTGGCTTTGAAGTTTCCTCAGAAAGTAGAATGGTCTATAAACTACAGAAAGCTCTGTATGGACTGAAACAGGCTCCAAGAGCATGGTATGACACTTTGGCCAAATACCTTCTGGAAAGTGGTTTCAAGAAAGGTAAAGTTGATAAAACTTTATTTACCTTAAATCATGATGGGAAACTACTCTTAGTTCAAGTATATATTGATGACATCATATTTGGATCTAAGGACAAGCAACTTTGTAATGACTTTGCAAATCTCATGAAAAGTAAGTTTGAGATGAGCATGATGGGAGAAATGAATTATTTTCTAGGATTGCAAGTCAAGCAACTCAATGATGGAATATTCATTAGTCAAACAAAGTATGCAAAAGATATGCTCACAAAATTCAATCTTAAGCCTTCTGAAAAGAATGCTAAGATACCTATGAGCATTGGAACCAAAATGACCTATACTGAATCAGATAAGAGTGTTGAAGAACATAAGTATAGGAAATTGATAGGTTCACTACTTTACCTCACTGCAAGTAGACCTGATATTCAATACGCCGTTGGAGTGTGTGCTAGATTTTAGACAAATCCGATGCAAACACACTACAACATTGCTATGCAAATATTAAGGTATGTAAAAGGTACAGTAGATGTAGGATTGTGGTATCCTAAAGAAAGCGGATTGAGTTTAGCTGGGTACTCAGACGCTGATTATGCTGGATCACTGCTAGATAGGAAAAGCACCTCAGGAACCTGTCAGTTTCTGGGTACTAGACTTATCTCGTGGTTTAGCAAGAAGCAAAACTCAATTGCAACTTCTACCACAGAGGCTGAATATATTGCTGCTGGTTGTTGTGCAACACAAATTCTGTGAATACAACAACAACTTAAAGACTATGGATTCGATGAAGAGAAAACTCCCATTTTCTGTGACAACACAAGTGCTATTGCAATTACACAGAATCCTAAATTTCATGCCAGAACAAAGCATATTGATGTTAGACATCACTTCATCAGAGACCATGTTGAAAAAGGCAATATAGAGATACTCAAGATTGGCACTGAAGACCAACTTGCATATATCTTCACTAAGCCACTACAAGAAAGTAGATTCTTAGCCTTAAGACATAGTCTTGGACTAATGGAACTACCAATGAACTGAAAAAGTTCAGGAATCTGGAACGGGCATCCAGAGAAGAGGTATCTGGAACGGGCATCCAGAGAAGAGAAAAGAGAAATCTGGAACGGGTATCCAGAAGTCAAAAAGGCTAAAGAGCAAAAAGACAGCTTAAGATCTCTGAGACGGGAACTCAGATATCTGAATCACTCTATAACCAGGGAACACAAAGGAGAATAGTACAACTATCTGCAGTCAACTATTCGCATTATTTCTATCTTGATGAAAAACTTGGAAAAATCATAAGTATAAGACAAATTCAGATGCAAACAGTGTTCTTGGTCATACAAAAACGTGATTCAGATAGCTAATAGCCAAAATTCATTAAATGGGCACAATTACACTTGTTGATTGTGATCATTGCTGAAGAAGCAATGGTGACCCTTGATGAAATTAAGCTTTTTATCTATACGGTGTAAATTAATTCACAGTAAATAGTGGACTTTAAAAATTCTGACAAAACCCACTCTTCATTTAATGCCGAACTAGCTTTTGCTCACGCGCTTGCAAGTCATGACATACACACAAAATCAATTTGTATGTATTTGTCTGTTGAGATTCTATTGCTATATATGTAGGATTTTGGCAAAAGAAATCACTTTCGCCTAATCCAAAATTCCGACTTACACAAAAATAGCAAAACCTTCTCTTGATTCTCTGCAAACCTTCTACAATCTCTGCAAATCAAGATTAAGTTTTTCTGCAAAGAATTACTGAATCAAATCTCTTTCAAACACCAATCCATACACTATATAAAGAGATGGCCCCAAAGAATTCTTCCACACAGAACTCAATCCTCCACCGGTATCACGAAAAGCACCAGAGTTGGTTATTGTGAACAACCGATCGGTAGGAGATTTTAATCGACCATTGGACTTCAAATCACGTAATGATTTGGGTGGTGCCATGGTTGAGGAATACCTCACGGCTGAATAGAGAACCAAGCCGACGTAAAGTCGATTCTTGACATGCTTGAAAAGGCACAAATCAAGGGATTTCTATCTCTGCTGCCAAGTGGAATTTCATCACTCGATGTGTTGAAATTCTACAACTCCAGGATAATTTCTGTGTTTCAAGGCACCGCAATAGTGTTCACAAAACCTACCCAAGGAAAGGAAATCCTTCCGGACTTAACAACTTTCAGAAGTTGTTTGAGTTTCAAAATCTTGGAAAGGATTTTGAAATAAACACCAAGGATGATGATCTCCTTGAAGGTGTTAAACAATTGTACAGTGACGTGTGTGATCTTGAAAAATCAGATACACCCACTGAGTACAAGCTTGCTGATATCCGAACCAGACATCTGATGGTTCACTGGGATGTATTGGCTTACATTCTTCACAGATGCTTTGATGGTCTACAAGGAGGTGCTGACCAGATAAGCCAAGAACAATGGATCATGATGTTCTTGCTGAATCAACAAGACAAAAGGCTGGAAAACCCTTTTAACTGGGGAAAGTACGCCTTCATGAAGTTTGTGAAGAAGATTCAAGGCTTCGAGCGTAAGATCGCCAAAGTACTAGCTGAGCCAAAGGCCACAGTAGGCTATGGTCTGAAGATATGCTACTTGCTGGAGAAGCTTGGCATTGAGCTCAGAGAGACGGCTGAAATAGCCAACAGTAACCTACTCTACAAATATGAGTATACAAACTTGATGAAAAAGGTTACTGGGTCTCATAAAGGTTCTAAGAAGCAAAAATCTGAAAAGGTATCTGAAGAAAAGGTTGTGACCAAGAAGCCCAGAACTTCAAGAAAGAAGTCTGATGGCAAATCAGAAGACACACCCATTGAGGTTGTCGATTCTCAGATATCTGCAGGCCTTGCCGATGAACTGATAAAGGCAGATCAACTCATCAATGCTGCAAAAGAGTTATCAACTACTGAACAAGTAGACTCAGCAAGAGAAAGTGCTTTCAGAAATGTGAAGACTATTACAGAAAGCTTTGCTGATGAACTCATAAATGCTGCCAAAACAGGTGAAAAGCACCAAGCCCCATCTGCAGAAATCGCAGGAGTAATGGACCAATCAGTTCCCAATGCTGATGAGAGCTCTGATGATGAAGATGATGAACTAATCATCTCTCAAGTCCTAGAAAGAACAAAGAGGGCTAAGGTTATTTAATAAAGAATCGGTGATAAGGTTTCAAGAAGAACCTACACCAAAGTTGTCAACAAGCACCTATAGCAAAGGTTGTTGGTAAACACATCATCGTGGAACGCTTTACGCACAACTTCAAAAAGCCCCGATGAGTGGTAATTTAGTCTTTGCGATGTGATGGAAATGCCACATCTAAAAATCTGGAAGAACACTCATCGACCGATCTTCCGCTTCTGCACAACCACAACAACCACAACAGCCACAAGTGGTTGATGAAATGGTAAATGAACTCCATTTCGAATTACCAGCAATGCAGTATGCTGAAGAAAATCATGCAAAAGAGCAGGTTCCCCAACTCAATGAGAGGGATCAAACTAAGAAATCTACTCAGAATGATCAACCAGGGGAGGCAACTGAGTTGCACACTCAGGAAAGGTGTGAAATACCTAAAACTTCAAACAAAGAAGCTGTACTGGAACAAGAAGACCAAAGTATAAAAGGGTCACAAGTTCCAGAGACCAATCAGCCTGACAATGCTCAGGTAGCTGAATGGTTTAACTCCTACCTTGTGAAAAATTTTATGCTTGTATATCTTGTTACTTATATAAAAATTCTTTGTTACAGGCTGAGTTAGAAACACAGAAACAAGAGGAAGCTGGAAAGCTTGCCTCAGAAACTGAGAAGGAGGGTACCCCAACCTCGCCTCTTAAGAAATCTGAGCCTGCACCACAGGCTCCAACTGAGAAAGAAGAAAATAAGGCAGAAATGCCAGAGACGAACCCAGAGAACGACAAGGTTTCTGAAGAACACATCATTGAGCCCTCTAGCATGAAGGCTCATTCAGAAGTAGAAATGCAAAGGGAAAAAGTTGCGACATCCCCTGCATCAATGGAAATTGATGAAGCTCCCAAGGCAACATCACATGAAAGAATACCAGAAACTGAGAAAGTTCCTGAGAAAAATGACTCCGAGCTTCCTATTGAGTAAGTTCAAGAAAGAAAGGTTGAGGAGGACCAGACTTCCAAGTCTCCACCTCACAACAAGATATCTGAGACACCAATTGTCTCAGTAGCACAAGTCTCTGAGCCTGAAGTACTTACTCAGGCTCAAACGTGCAAAGCAGTCTCCCAATGATGAGAAAAGGGACCTACTTCCCTTCTTCAAAGCTCAAACCCTGCCAAAGCATATTCAATGCTTCAAGAAATGGCAAAGGTTAAGGTGATCTGATCTCTCTGAAATATTGAGAATCACAGATCAACCAACTAGACGAGCACGAGCTCTTGACTTGGAGACGTATATCCATGCAATGTTTCCTACCGAATAAAGACACACATGTACTCTATTGCATAAGGATTTCTCCAGAAGTAGCGCGACAGCTTGATACAAGCCTTTGAACAGGCGGATGGTCGACAAGATTACAGATGGCATTCAAGCCGCTCGCCTGCACTGCAATTTATACCTTCTGAACAAGAAGAGGTTAATGGGCAGAAGATCACTATTCCTGAAGTGATCAATCTTGTATCTGAAGATGATGAGGAGGAAGAGATAAATGAAAACGACTTCGATGAACCTCCCACTGACCATCACCAAAAGGATGACACAGACAAAAAGGATGATGATGATGCCCCTGCACCAGGGACCGGAGGAATTTCACAAAGAAATCATGCCTCAACTGCTGAAAAGCAAACTGAGAGGAAAGCACAGAAATCTCCGTCTCCATCTCCTCAAAAGTCAACTCATCCATCTTCCTAACAAAAGGTTATTACTGAACAAGTAGTTGAGGATTTTGAGGAAATCGCTCAGAAATTGTTGAATACTCAATCCGTAATCTTCAACTCGCATAACCGTTGGAAGAAGAACAACAGCTCCATCTTCAATGGAAGACCAGAGATAGCTAAATCCAGAGACAAGCTTGACCAACTACAAGATCAATATCTCAAGAGATGATTGCTTACTCGAGGTTAAAGAGCTACAAGATGTCAGAATGCCATCACCAAAGAACTCGACATCAAGAAGTATTCGAAATTAAGCATGATGCTAAGTGCATCATCTTCAAAAGAAGTACCATCCTCCTCCCAAAAGGGAAGAAACCAATCTACGAGATGGTTGCTGGACTCGACAATCGATGTGAATGTCCAAGAGGATGAAGATCACTGGGCTGATTACTCAGATGACGAAGAAGACAAGACTTTGGCAGAGCATCGCAATGAACATCTAGCTGTTTCACACTTGAAAAGGAAACTGATTGCTCCTGAAACTTTCAAAGAACCGCCAAATGTCCACTCATGAAAATATGAATGGATACCAAGTAATCGCTCATCCGAAAAGGAGATGTCTTCACGTAACAAGGAAGTAATCCTCCGCCCCTCTCGAATGAAAAAGTTCACCGAGCTCACACTCAGAGAACAACTAGCATAGTCTTTGCTCGTAAAGATCTGGGAATGATAAGGGACGATGATGTCTTTAGTCAAAAAGCTTTCCAAGAGGCAAGTTACATCACCGGAAAACAGATGCCATCCTACACCCATTGGCAGAGCTCACTGATAAGGACAATGGACTTATCAAACAAAATCAGGAGCTCAAAGCCGAACTTCAGAAGTTGGTCACTGCCTACAATTATTTACAAGGGCATTTTAACTCTCTCTCAGATTCTTTTATGAGACTGAGTCAGCCAACAATGACTAAGGGGGAAAGAGTGTACAAATCTGGACCTCAAAGTCAGGGGGAATGGGAAGAAGGAGAAGAAAACAAGAAGAAATCTGGAGCTGGTGCGGCTCAGAGAGGAAGAAGAAACATGAAAACTTCCCAGCCACCACTCAGAATCAATGAACCCTCCTCAAGCCAAGCTGCTTTCCAAATAGTAGTCGCTCGTAAACCCATGAAGGAACTACAATGATAACAAGGGCCATGGCACAGAAACCTCCAAGGAGTACCAAGGCTCCAAGGAGAAGACAGGTTAAAGGGATTGATGAATCTTCTGAAGAAAAAGAAGAAGGCCAAATCAAGTCCCTGGGCAATGAAGAAGGCTGTAAAACTCTCACAAGATTTAATCTTGATGATGATGAGGAAACTGATGAAGATGAAGCTCCTCTTCACAGAAAAAGGAAAATTGAAAGCCTAACTGAGCCCATAGCTGCAAAGCCCCTAGCGCTAAAACACCTCCGAAAAACCAAGTCTATCCAGGTGGTTCTTCAAGCAACAACCCCAAAGAGAATTCAAGATGAGAAGGAACAGATCGAGAGTCGAAAGCAAAGACAAAGTCAACTTCCACTCGTGCCGTAAGAAGCCAAAATAGAGTATGTGAAGAATGACAATGATTCCTCCGCTCACGGGTGCATCAATCGTAAAAATGGCTATTGGATTCGAACTTAAGCATCTCTGGTAAATTCAAGATTTTAACCAATCCATAAACAACTTATGGCATGGAGAAAAGATAAGCCAACCTTGATCAACACCAATCACATTAAAGCCCGGTCGATTTTGAAGTTGTCAAGAGAATCAAGCCATGAGAAAGGACCTCTCGATGAATGTCCATATGGAAAGCCGATGATGTGCATACTCAATATCACAGAACAGGCACAAGAGCAAGACTCGCTGTGGAACCCTATGAGTCGTTCTATCTAACTGAAGATCAATACAAGGGTGACATCAGATATCTGAGGATTATCTACGAATACTTCAAGCTTTCAGATATCAGAATAGAGCATGCCTGGAAGTGGGGAAAGTATCTGTGGGTCAAACATTTTGTCAAGAAAAATCCTACCAAAACCTACAAAGAGGTCTGTGGATTTGCCAGAGACACTGAGATGCTCGTCAGAACACTTCTCTATGATTATTCTGATGACATCAAAAGGTTTGGAGATAGGAAATTTGCAGACTGATCCACAGAAATACTGTTGAAGACTTGAAGAGATTGAAGACTTGAAGACTAGTCTATTAGGATGTTTACTTGGAGCTTGGCTACTCCTTTTGTCCTAATTTACTATGTATTTTTGTATTTTTGCTGACTGAGCTAAATTGTTTTATGTATTGAAGTTATCTGTAATCTTTCTTTGTAACTTATCTGAAGAACTTACTCTCAGATAGTATTCTATAAAAGATAACTTATCAGCAAAGATCACACCTTGTGATTTGGTTGATGTTTACTTTCTACACTTAATTGAATGAATTGAAAAATCTTATGAAATGATTAAGTGTTGGATTGTTCACTTATCCAGATTTGTAATAGGTCAGATAGTCATCGTTGACTGATCAAAAAGGGGGAAATTTGTTAGGAAATTTGTTAGATATTTTGTTAGAAATATCTGTTTAGATTTTGATCAGCAACATGATGACTTATCTTAGTCTCAGAAAGGTGATTAGTACTCTTGGTTCACTTGAACATTGTAAAAGAGGAAACCCACTAAGTATGATAGTCTAGCTAATCTTGTATAGGATGTTAGGTCTCAAAATGTAATTTTTATTTTATGAAGAGAAGACCAAGAAGAAGACATCCAAGCAGAACAAGTTCAACGACATTGAAGATTTGAAGACTGCACAAGATTACTGAAACAGTTTTACAGATACCTTGGCCAGATATCTTGAAGACACGAATAGTTTTAAACAAACTGTGTCACAAGAGATATCTGAGAAATAAAAAGTCTATCTGAAAACAAGGAAAGTGTCCACAGATATCTATTCTCAGATACCTTGAGCTTTAACCACATTTCTGAAAAAGAAATATATATATTGCAAACAAGTTGTTTCAATAAAAGTGGTATCTGAAGATAAAGATAAGAACGTGCAAAGAATCAGAGAAATCTGATCAAGGTTGTCTCTGATACAAAGCATAGTTCCGTTGGCACTACAGGACAAAAGTATAGTACAATGCATTAAATGCATGGACAGAGATGTCTGAACAAAAGCAACGGTAGCTTCTGGAGAAGAAGACAAACCTGCTACAGTACTATAAACAGATATCAATAGTTTGAATTTGATTTAAGCCTAACGAATACTATTCAAACGGCACTCAAATTCATCTATAAATATCAACACTTAGACTGCTTGAGAAGACACACTACACAACCTGAAGAACTTACACTGAACATATATCTTAATCTCTCAAGCAAACTACTTACTCTCAAAGCTTTCTGTTGCGACCAAAGCTCCTGATCTTAAGTAGTACTAAAGTTCTAAGTGTCCTGATCCTAAACAAGCACAGCTATCTGTGAAAGAGTTGAATTGAAAGATCAAGTATCTGAGATTCATTCTCTAGAACATTTATCTAAGACTTGGGTCAGTAAAAAGAACAAGATACCATACATTGAACAGTGTATTAAGTATACTTGATTCACAGAGCTATCTGATTAACTAAAAAGTTATTAAAGAAGCTCATCTGACAACTCAAACCAAAACCAACACCATCACTGGTGTGGAGTACAGGAAGTACTTAGTTTGAGAAACTAAGGAATAACTCCAAGGTTATTGAGCACAGGAAGTACTTAGCTTGGGAAGCTAGGGAATAGCTCAAAAAGGTTTCTAAGTACAGGAAGTACTTGGCTGTGAAAGCCGGGGAACAACTCAGGGGGAACATTTGGTTGGGAACCATTTGTTTAAGGAATCTTAGAATAGGATTTTTGTAAGCTGACCTCAATTATCTATTCTAGTGAATTCTAGGTCTTTGGAAGACCGAAGTGGATTAGTTCAAGGATTACGCCACCTCCAGATACCACTATACTTGCTGTGTTATTTACTTTTCTGTACTTACAGTTCAGCAACACACACACACACACACTTTAACTGTTTCTGCACTTATCTATCTTAAGTCTTCCACGCTCCGAATCTAAGTATCAGATATCTACACAGATATCTGAGAAATAGTTTTTATCGACAAAAGTTTTAAAAGACTATTCACCCCCCCCCCCTCTAGTCTTTTACTTTGCCGTTATCTGGACCAACAGGCTGCATCTTCACCAAAGAAACCATCCTCCAAAGGCAAGAAACCCATATCAGAGATGGTTGCTGCCTTCAGAATCCTTGAGGAAGAAGTACAAGAGGATGAAGATCACTGGGCTGATGACTCAGATGATGAAGAAGACAAAGCATTGGCAGAACACCGCAATGAACACTTAGCGGTTTCTCATTTGAAAAGGAAGCTGATTTCTCTTGAAATCTTCAGCAAGCTGCCAACTGTCAACTCCAATGAATACTTGAACAAATATCAAGTACTGGCTAAATTGAAAAAGGAGTTGTCTTCTCAAGATAAAGCTGCCATTGCATCAGTCCCTGCAGAAATGAAGACATTCACTGAGCTCATCACTCAAAGAACAACCAGTCTGGTCATTGCTCAGAAAGACCTAGGCATGGTCAGGGTTGATGACCAAAACTTGGCTGTAAAAGCCTTTGAACAGGCTAGCTATGCTGCTGGAAAAGCAGATGCTATTCAAGGCCCACTGGCAGAGCCCACTGATAAGGATTCGGGTCTTATCAAACAAAATCAGGAGCTCAAGGCTAATCTGGAAAAGTTGGTTGCTTCTTACAACTATCTGCAAGGTAACTTTGACTCCCTTTCAAAATCCTTTGTGATTCTTAGTCAGTCAACAATCACTAAGGGGGGAAGGATTTCAAGGTGCTCAGAGAGGAAGGGGAAGAGGAAACAAAAGAAAATCTGAACAACCACCTCAACCACCTTTCAGAATAAATGAGCCCTCCTCCAGTCAGACTGCTCTACAGATAGTGGCCACTACTCAGCAACTTTCTGAAAAAGGAATGACAACAAGGGCCAGGGCATAGAAACCTCCAAGGGGTACAAAGGCTCAAAGGAGAAGACAAGTGATAGGGATTTATGAGAAGAAGAAGAAGAAGAAGAAGAAGAAGAAGAAGAAGAAGAAGAAGAAGAAGAAGAAGAAGAAGAAGAAGAAGAAGAAGGCCAAATCAAATCCCAGGGCAATGAAGAACGCTGTAAATCACCTAACAAGAGAAATCTGGAAGATGATGATGAAGATGAGGATGAAGATGAAGCTCCTCTTCACAGAAAAAGAAGAAAGGTTGATAGCCTATCTGAGCCCATAGCTGCAAAGCCTTTGGTAGCTAAAACACCCTCTAGAAATACCAAGTCAATCCAGGGTGGTTCTTCAAGCAATCCCCCAAGGGAGAATTCAAGACAAAGGAGGAACAGGCTGAGAGCTGAACAAAGAAAACTTCAACTACCACTCAGGCCTGAAAAAGCCATGATTGAGTATGTGAAGACCAACAATGACTCCTCTGTCTATAGATGGATTAATCAGAAGAATGGCTACTGGATTCTGGAACTCAAGCACTTACTGGTAAATGAAAAATTTCCAGAACCAATCCATAAACAACTCATGGCATGGAGAAAAGACAAGCCAGTCTTGATTAATACCAACCACATCAAAGCCTGGTTGGATTTTGAAGTAATCAAGAGAATAGAAGCCATGAAAAAGGACCTCTCTGATGATTGTCCTTATGGAAAGCCAGATGATGTGCACAGAATTCCTAACATCACTGGAACAGGCACAAGAGCAAGACTTGTTGTGGAACCCTATGAGCCTTTTTACATGACTGAAGCTCAATATAAGGGTGACATCAGATATCTGAAGATCATATATGAATACTTCAAGCTATCAGATATCAGAATTGAGCATGCCTGGAAATGGGGAAAGTATCTGTGGGTCAATCAATTTGACAAGAAGAATCCCACTAAAGCCTACAAGGAAGTTTGTGGATTTGCTAGAAACACTGAGATGATAGTCCGGACCATGCTCTATGACTACTCAGATGACATCAAAAGGTTTCGGGATAGAAAATTTTCAAATTGATTCACAGATCTGCTGATTGCAGACTTGAAGACTAGTTTATTAGGATGTCTACTTGGAGCTTGGTTACTCCTGTTGTCCTAATTTAACTAAGTGTTTTGTATCTTGCTGAATGTACTTTATTGTTCTATCATTGTAAAAGTTATCTGTAAACTTTCTTTGTAACATATCTGATGAACCTACTCTCAGATATCAATCTATAAAAATATAACTTGTCAGCAAAGATCACCTTATGATTTGTTTGATGTTTTCTTTCTACACTTAATTAAAATGAATTGAAAAGATCATAAGAAATGATTAAGTGTTAGATTGTTCCCTCTTCCAAGTTGTAATAGGTTTTAAAGATAGTCATCGTTGACTGATCAAAAAAGGGGAAATTTGTTAGGAATATCTGTTTAGATTTTGATCAGCAACCTAATGACTTATCTTAGCACAGAATGGTGGTTAGTACTCTTGGTTCACTTGAACACTGTAAATGAGGAAAATCACTAAGTATGATAGTCTAGCAAATCTTGTATAGGATGTTAGGTCTTTGAATGTAATTTTTTATATCTTTGAAGAAGACCAAGAAGAAGGCATCCAGCAGGAGAGTTCAACAGATTTAAAGATTTGAAGACTGCACAAGATTGCTGAAGACAAAGGTCATCAGATACCTATGTCCAGATATCTTGAATAAACAAGTGTTTTTCAATAAACAAGTTTTGCAAAAAGATATCTGAGAATGCAAGGTTTCTGAACGAGGAAAAGTGCCCACAGATATCTACACTCAGATACCCTGGATAAAACTATGTTTCTGGGAAACAATGTTTCAACAGGTATCTGGAGATGAGAAGGTCTCTCGAAAGGGACATGCAATGCTTCATAAAGCGTGCATAGTTCCGTTGGCACTACAGGACAAAAATAGTACAATGCAATAAATGCGCAGACAGAGACATTTGAACAAAAGAGTAAATCTCTGAAATGAGACAACACCTTCTGCAGTACTATTTTCAGATATCAATAGTTTGAATTTTATTAAGCCTAACGGATACTATTCAAACGGTATGATTTTCAACTATAAATATCATCACTAAGAATGCTTGAACGACACACACTAAACTCACTGAAAATACCAAGCTTCTCTGATAATACAACTAGTGGTATTTTTCTCTCAAGCATACAAGCCTTCAACCTGGTTATTCTTAAGCTTACAGTTGCGACTAAGCTCTTGAATTCTAAGTAGCACGAAAGTTCTAAGTATCCTGATCCTTAACAAGCATTGCTATCTGTAAAGGAGTTTAATCAAAAGATCAAGTATCTGAGATTCATTCTCTAGAACATTTATCATAGACTTGGGTCAGTAAAGAACATATCACCACAAATTGTGAAGTGTGTTAAGTGACTCTTGTTCAAGAAGGTAGTATTACATAACTGTAGAAGTTATTAATCTACTAAACCTGACAAACTACCTTAACCAACACCTTAAACGGCGTGGAGTACAGGAAGTACTTAGTTTGGGAAACTAAAGAATAACTCCAAGGTTACTGAGCATAGGAAGTACTTAGTTTGGGAAACTAAGGAATAGCTCAAAGGTTTCTGAGTATAGGAAGTATTTGGCTGAGAAAACCAGGGAATAACTCTGGGGGAACACTTGGTTAGGAACCTAGTGTATTTAGGAATCGAGAGAAGATATTTGTAAGGTGAACTCAATTATCTGTCTTAGTGGATTCTAGGTCTGAGAAAGGCCGAAGTGGATTAGTTGAAGGATTACGCCACCTTTAGATACCACTATAAAGATCAGTGTTATTTACTTTATGCAATTTATTACTTGCTTTATTTACTTTGCTGAGTATTTACACATATCTTGCTGAGCACGTGCACTTATCACAGAAAAGTTTTCCGCTCTCTGAAATTAAGTATCAGATATCCGAGAATTTGTGTTTATCGACAAAAGTTGTAATAGACTATTCACCCCCCCCCCCCCTCCAGTCTTTTCCCTTTGCCATTATCTGGACCAACAGAATCCCACCAAAACCTACAAGAAAGTATGTGGATTTGCCATAAACACTGAGATGATAGTCAGGACCTTGCTCTATGAATACTCAGATGATATCAAAAGGTTCGGGGATAGGCAATTTGCTAATTGATCCATAGATCTACTGATTGAAAACTTGAAGATTTTGAAAACTTGAAAACTAGTTTATTAGGATGTCTACTTGGAGCTTGGTTACTCCTGTTGTCCTAGTTTACTATGTAATTTGTATCTTGCTGACTGTACTGAAATGTATTTTACTTATTAAGTTATCTATGAACTTTCCATGTAACATATCTGATGAACCTACTCTCAGATATCAATCTATAAAAAGATAACTTGTCAGCAAAGATCACACCTTGTGATTTGGTTAATGTTTACTTTCTGCACTTAATTAGATGAATTGAAAAGATCATAAGAAATTATTAACTGTTGGATTGTTCCCTCTTCCAAGTTGTAATAGTTTTTAAAGATAGTCATCGTTGACTGGTCAAAAAGGGGAAAATTTGTTAGGAATATCTGTTTAGATTTTGATCGCAACCTAATGACTTATCTTAGCTCAGAAAGGTGGTTAGTACTCTTGGTTCACTTGAACACTCTAAAAGAGGAAAATCACTAAGTATGTTAGTCTAGCAAAACTTGTATTCATAAGAGGAAAACACATTGTGAAGTGTGTTAAGTGATCCTTGTTCTATAGAGTATTCCTAAATAACTGAAAAGTTAGTAAGACTACTCACCTGACAAACCATCATAACCAACACCTTCAAGGGCGTGGAGTACAGGAAGTACTTAGTTTTGGAAACTAAGGAATAACTCCAAGGTTACTGAGCATAGGAAGTACTTAGTTTGGAAAACTAAGGAACAGCTCAAAGGTTTCTGAGTATAGGAAGTACTTGGCTGGGAGCCGGGGAATAACTCAGGGGAAACACTTGGTTGGGAACCTAGTGTATTTAGGAATCAAGAGAAGATATTTGTAAGGTGAATAAATTATCTATCTTAGTGGATTCTAGGTCTGAGAAAGGCCGAAATGGATTAGTTGAAGGATTACGCCACCTTCAGATACCACTATAAAAGACGTGTTATTTACTTTCAGCAATTTACTTATCGTTCTCTTTATCATGCTAAGTATTTAAACACATTATATCTTGCTGAGTACGTCCACTTATCACAGAAAAGTCTTCCGCTCTCTGAAATTAAGTATCAGATATCTTCACAGATATCTGAGAAATTGTGTTTATCGACAAAAGTTGTAAAAGACTATTCATCCCCCCCCCCATTAGTCTTTTCCTTTGCCGTTATCTGGACCAACATAACCTGATCTTCCTCAAGCCCCTGTTTGGGTAGATTTCTCACTGCATGTTCAAACCGTCGAATAAATTGAAGTGGTTCGTCTCCTGGGTTTCCCAGAAACACCGGTAACGTATACCTCCACTCAGCATCAGTGCATAATCCTTAGATTCATTATCGACCACAATGGCTGGTCCAACTAGCTCTGCACTAGGTGCGTAGTAACTAGAAAAGCGCTCCATATCAGAATAACAAGAACTCAACTATTGTTTAGTTTCTGTTAGTCCAAGTAAAATGAAATCATGCCTCAAGTAACCAGTGGCTCTTAGCGCTACAGTAGGAATTAATTCCCCGGCAGCGGCGCCAAATTTGATATGCTCAAATTAATACTTAGAAAATAAGTAGTAAGCAGTTGTTGTAGACAGATAATGCTAACCACAGAATCGTTCGCTCAAGAACCAATTAAGCTACCACAACGAGTTGAGAGCAAACAGTTACTTGTGAAAACAAATCGATGATGTTGGTTTTGAATACTTTCTAAAGTAGAAATCAGATAAAGCAAGTAAAGAGTTTTGGTCAATGAGAGAGTAAGAACACAGTAGTGATGATCGATTAATGCCAATTCGCTCTAGGGAAATCATTCATACTTGTTACACGGTCGGCATACAGAAATAAATCAATCCAATTCAACCAATCGTTATTTGAATGAACTAGAGAAATCGTGGGTCGTCAATCCACGATCCTTAACCAAAAACGATTTTGAAAGTCTTGAACTAGCTTATTGGATTGAAGGTCTTACGAAGATTTTGAACTAGACGAACATATATGAATGAATCCTAACCCTAGAAACGAATATGCAAAACCGTCACATAACTACCGTGTTTAGAGTGGTTTAGCTACTCATGGTTGAAGCAAAGATCAAAGACTTCAAGGTATTGAATATGATAAACATAGACATGTTGATAATCGCATGCAAGATCATACAATTTGATAAGCAATAACAAACATGAATTATAGATAAATAATAGAGAATTATCAAATATTACCAGGAATTCGATTTCAATGGTTCAACAACATGAAAACCAAGCTCCAAGAATGTATCAATGTCAAAGAATGTCCCTTGGAGCTTTTTTTTCTAAGAACTAGGTTAAAAAAAAGTCTGAGGGATCATCCCAATTCTAAAGTAAAAAGGAAAACAAAAATCTGCCAAAACACGTCTTGCCGCGGCGAGAAGATTCTTCGACGCGGCGAGCTTTCTTTTGTCGAATATATATAACTCTCTAAAATTCTCGCCGCGGCGAGCTTCTTCGACGGATCAGCAGGTAGCAATCTGGAAATCTCGTCGCGGCGAGAATATCCTTCGCCGCGGCAAACCATGGTTAATTACTTGGTCCTTTTTCCCCTTAAAATCCTTATTTCCTACAAAACAAAACCAAAACACCAAAGCATAAAAATGTCCAAAAACACTATAAAACCATAAAAATAAGACTAACAAAGATCGCTAAAAAGAACTAAATGAGACTCTAAATTATAGTCTCATCACCTAACGGATACTATTCAAACGGCATGATTTTCATCTATAAATATCACCACTTAGAATGCTTGCAAGATAACCCTTAGACTTACACAACTTGCGATATACTTTCAAGCATACAAACCTTCTTACCTACTTACTCTCAGTAGCTTACAGTTGCGACCAAAGCTCTTGAATTCTAAGTAGCACGAAAGTTCTAAGTGTCCTGATCCTTAAACAAGAATTGTAGATTGTGAAGGAGTTGAATCCAAGGATAAAAGTTGCGACTGATATCTGAGATTCATTCTCTTGAACAACATCAAAACTTGGGTCAGTAAAGAACAACTTCCACTGAAAAGAGTATTAAGGAAGATTGATTCTATACAGCTCTCTGAAATAACTGAATAAGTTATAAGAGCTAGTTCACTTGATAAACTGCCATAACTAACACCAACAGACATTGAGCACAGGAAGTACTTAGTTTGGAAAACTAAGGAATAGCTCAAAGGTTACTGAGTAGAGGAAGTACTTGGCTAAGAAAGCCGGGAAATAACTCAGGGGTTACACTTGGTTGGGAACCTAGTGTAAAAGTTATCAAGAGATATGATTTTGTAAGGAGAACTCATCATCTTATATTAGTGGATTCAAGTCCTAAGAAAGGGCGAGTGGATTAGTTGAAGGATTACGCCACCTTCAGATACCACTATAGAAGCATTGAGTTATTTACTTACTGCACTTTACTTATTGTTTATTTACTGCTTGCTGAGTATTTAAACACATTACTGCTTACTGACACGTGCACTTATCACAAAAGACTTCCTTCTCTGAATATAAGTATTAGATACATGTAAAGATATCTGATAAACTGTTTTATCGACAAAACTTTGAAAAGACTATTTACCCTCCCCCCCCCCCCCTCTAGTCTTTTACTTTGCCGTTATCTGGACCAACAAGTGGTATCAGAGTTGGAGGTTCTTTAACCTTCTGCACTGAACATAGATCCTAGATAAGTGCCTACTAACAGCTCACCACCTACACTTGATTTGTTTGTTTAGTTTGTTTGCTGCAGGATGTCTCTAAGCGATGCATCCACTCTCAAGCCAGAGAACTATGAGAAATGGAAGAACAACATGATGCTTCACCTGGAAGCTATTAGTGATGAAATGATCGAAGTGATAAATAATGGCCCAATTGTCATTCAACGAGAGAAACAAATCACTGAGGTCTCTAATGGTCGAGACAAGGAACATACTGATGCTGATGGATCATAAACATCTGGCACAACTTCAGGCGCAAGACCAACATGAGCCATTGCTTATGAAGTAAAGCCCAAACATCTCTGGACATCTGAAGATTCCAAGAGAAACAGGCTAGATGGTCAAGCAAGAAACAACATTATACGTTCTACTCCAGATTACATACAGTGCAAACTGTGGGGTGCTAAAACGGCGAAAGAAGCCTGGTCACTGATTGAAGAAATCTGTGGCGGCAATGAGAAAACAAAGGAAAACAAGTTCGAAGTTTTGAAGCTCAAATTCCAAAACTTCAAACAAGGTCCTTCTAAGACACTTGAAGAACTTGATTCCAGGTTTACAATGATGAGTGAAATGGCTACACTTGGTGAAAGTGAAAGATACTCTAACTCTGAAAAGGATAAGACTATCATGAGAAGCTTAGATCAAAACTGGGAACATACTCAGTACTTCTACTTCAACCAAGGAATGCCTAACATCACTCCAGTGGAGCTTTTCTCACACTTGGCAACTGTCAATTATGAGACAAAGCAAAGAGGACATATGATTGTTGAAACATCGCAGAATGTTGCTCTCATAACTCAAGGTACTTCTGAAAAGAAGGAAACCAAAGAGGTGACTGAGGAAAATGCTCTTGCTGTAAAGCATATGAGAAAATACGTTAGTCAGGAAATAGAAAGAAGAAGGACCAAAGAGAAGCTGAAAAAGCATCTAGGTCCCAACTATCACCAGTACAAAAGTATGCAATTGACTAGCTCATTGAACAAGCCTACTCAACAAGCTTCAAGTACTCAGGGAGCAGAAATCAGAAATGATATCTGTTTCTATTGTTAAAAATCTGGTCACTTCAAAAGAGATTGCCCAGCTTATAGCAAGCTAAAGACAGGTGACAAGAAAGATAGAAGAAATTTCAAGATAGGCCAGAGAGTTATGCTCACTGAGGAAATGAAAAAGATCCAAATTCAACTGGATGCTCTTGATCTTGACTCCGAGTCTGAGGATGAGGACTCAAATGATTCCAAACTACCTTCACCAGGCTTGTGTGGCATCACTTATGAATTGGTTGACTTCGGTCAAAAGAAGAAAGAAATGTGTGGAGTTGCTGAGTGGGTCTATCTAGATTGCTCCAACATCGAGCCATGCTTAATGTAAGATGAGGTAATCACTATTGCTCGATTTGTAAATTATGAGAGTGATGAGGAAGGAATCAAAGATCTAGAACACCTCAGAAATGAGGTTGATCTTTATGAAAGAGAATTCATGGTTGTCCAAGCTAGAACCAAAATTCTCGAAGAGGAAAAGAAAACTCTGGAAAAGAAGTGTGCACAAATGCACAAGGTATCTAAATCAAAGGATGCTGAGAATGCATTCCTGAAAGCTCAGATAGTTGAGACTACTAAAAAGAACAAGGAAGAAATGGAACAACTTCAAAGGAACTTTGATAAAATTCTCATTGAGAATACTGAAATTAAAGAAAAGAAAGTTTCATTTCAGTCATATGCTAAAGCTTGTGACACTCTGACTGAGTTACACTCTTACTTAAGAGATGCCTCAGAGAAAGGAGGACTTGGGCTAGACACTCAAACAAATAGTTCTACCATTCTGAAAAAGAATGATCAAAGAATGACATTTGTTAAAGATCATCAAGGTGATTCCCAAACATCCTATAGCATTGGTCAGAAAGCTAAAGTTGCTGACAAAGGAAAGGCAGTTGCGACTAAACCTTTGTGGGAAAAACAAGTCCCAAAGAAATCTGATGGGAAAGTTCTGAAAAAAGGAACACCACATTGAAAAGTGTAATCATCCACAGTGCTATGTCTCTAAGAAAGGGAAAATTGTTGCAGCTGGCAAATTCTCTAATGTCACTTCTTCTGGAAAGAAAGATGACCCAGAGAATAGTAAGGCTACTGAGAGGAGATCTCAGTTAGCACCTCGTGCTCAAAATGTCATTGGCTACAAAGCCATCGGAAACAACTTGCTCTTGAGTACAAACTAGAGCAAGAACGATGGATAAAAAGCTAGGGTTGCTCACAGCAATCATCTGAAGTAGAAGAAAGATCAACCCATGAGCAATCTGAATGTCAAGGCTAGAAGAAATCTGAATTGGAAAGCTCAGTTCGTTGAAAATCAGACTCAGCAACCTGACAGGTATCTGAGAGCACCACGAGGAGCACCCAGGAACACACCTAGAAGGAAACTAGTTCTTGATAATAATGATACTAGTCATTTACCTAGAATACCTCCTTATGTTCCTGCTAGACAAAAGCAAACTCCTACGAGATTCATTCAAAAATGGATTCCTACTGGGAGATACATTAGTCTAGATGGTTCCATTGTTGGAATTAGAACCTAACTGCATGTTTCCTTTTTTGTGCAGAACACTCTAAAGAAGAATCGAACGTGGTATTTTGATAGTGGATGTGGGAAGCACATGACAGGAAACAAAGCAAATCTGGTCAACAACAGAGTATGCGATATAGGACCAGATATCAGATTTGCCGAAGGAGAAGTGAATCCAACCGTAGTAGGATTTGGAGATCTACAATTGGGAGCCCTCACAATCACTTGAGTGCAACATGTGAAGGGATTGAAATATAATCTCCTGAGCATGAGTCAACTTGCTCACAAGGGGTTCTCAGTGAAGATCAAATCAAATCTCTGCAAACTGATTGAAAATGAGTGAAAGCATGTAGTCTTGGTTGCTAGGCGGAAAGGAAGTCTCTATGTTGCTGACTGGGCATCCGCCACAACGGAATAATGCCTCATGGTGAGTCAATCTGGCTACACTGAAGAAAATTGGCTATGGCACAAAAGGAAGTCACTTGAACTTCAAAACTCTGAATAAGATAGCCAAGAAAGAATTGGTTGTTGGATTACATAAAATGACATACAGAAAGGGTGGTGTATGTTCAGCTTGCCAGTTAGGGAAACAAGCCAAAACATCTTTCAAGTCTAAAACTAGACATTCATGTGTGAGGCCACCGCAACTGTTACACATTGACCTCTTTGAGTCCTCATTAACCAGTTATGCAGGAAAGAAGTTTGGTCTGGTTGTTGTAGATGACTACTCAAGATTCACTTGGGTTGTTTTTCTCAAACAGAAATCTGACGCAAGGGTCGAGATACCAAGCCTGCTGAACAAGCTTGAAGTCTTGAAAAATGACAAGGTATCTGTGATCAGAACATACCATGGTACTGAGTTTGTGAACCAGTACATAAAAGAGTTTTGTACTTGCAAAGGTATACAACATCAACTATCTTCAGTAAGGACATCACAACAAAATTGTGTTGAAAGGAAGAATAGGACCCTAAAAGAAGCAGCAAGAACAATGCTTCTTGACACTGAAATAAGTGAAATCTATTGGGTTGAAGCAGTAAACACAACATGCTACACTCAAAATAGATGTTTGATCAACAAACACCATGATAAGACTCCTTATGAGTTATTGATTGGTAGACCCCCTAGTATCACACATTTAATGGTGTTTGGTTGCATATGTTTTGTTCTTAACAATGGAAAAGAATATCTTAGAACATTTAAACCAAAGGCAGATGAAGGTATATTTCTTGGTTATTCAATGAATAGCAAAGCTTACAGAATCTACAACAAAAGGACACAAAAGGTTGAAGAATCTGTCCATGTAGTATTCTATGAAGGAAACAAGAAAGTACCCTTGAATAAAGAACTCTCAGATAGATTCAAAGAACTTATGATCAAGGATTCTGAACAAGAATCTCAGCGAGGAAATAATTTTGTCATTCACTTAGAGGATAAGTCTGACGAAGAAAGGCAATCTTTGCCAAGTAACAACCAGATGACTCTAAGACATGATCAAGAGTTTCCTATGAGAAATCCAAAAATGGATCAGGACACTGAGAATCTTCATCATGAAGAGGTAACCCGTTTGGCATTCCGGGAACCTTCGTGGCACCTATTTGGAGTCTTGGAGCTTGTGATCTCCGACAAAGTGCATTAAAATGCATCGTTTTGACTCCTTTTCTTCATGAAAAGTACCTAAAACCTGGAATCAAGGTGGAAACACAAATAAAATACAAAATATATACAAATAAAGGAAAAACTAAACTAAAAGTTAGTAAAAACAAGGTAAAAAGAACCTGATGAGGTATTCTAAAAATGCCTCATCAAAACTCCCCAAACCGAACCTTTGCTCGCCCTCGAGCAAACAACAAACCTAAAAAAGAAACTAGACTCTAAACAAATTAAAACAAGGAACAAGTCAAACATCCAAGTTACTAAATCTACATTTGTAAGAAACAAACTCCAAAGATGTAAAGGGTTTGAGTTGTTACCAAAGTTGGTGGAAAACCAAGCAAAGATATAACTAGTTCGTTTTCAAAGTAAATAAAACTTAAGTCTGACTCGGCGGTCCCTCACAAGGAATTTTTAAGCAAGTCTCACTCTTCTGGACAAGTCCAGCATGGTTAACACTCAAAAGTAAAGCTGGGAAGGCGGTTTTCACCACAAGTTGCCAACAATCTCTTATGCAAATGCTTTCTTTTCAATGAGTCCAAAGGGACTTTAGTTTAAAAGACTAGAAATAGAGACATGCTACTCCGACTACTATTCCCTTTTTGCTTTCAAATTTCTCAAAACCTTGCACACTTATTTTTTAGAGTTACTCGAAATTGTTGTGAATCTGCGGATAGAATCACTGATAAGTGACCCTTGTTATCAGCAAGGACTTATTCCGCATGTGGCTCCCGTCCAAAGCTTTCGCTCATGTAGACAAGGAATTTCACACGACTCACAACTTGGGGTTTGAGTAACTCGTGTGCTTACTTGTCCTCATTGGGATCTTTTGGATTCAATTTTGCCGGTGTCCATTTTACCGAAGGTCTGCACTTTTGTGCGTGTCAATTTTAGCTACGTGTCATCAACCTTCACGGTCATATGGCTAATAAAAGGCCACACCAGTATATGGTAGTATTTGAACACGCCCAACACGACCTACGGTGATCAATTATGACCATGGAACCACCTCGGGCCTTATTTAAAATAATTTGTTGGGAATATAAGTCAGAAGTACACATCTCAATCAGTCATAAAAATGGAAATCCCCTCCCCAAACCTGTTCTTTAGAACGGGTTTGGAAGGGTATCTAAAGTACAAAGCATGTCGTTTGTCATTCCCATCTAATCAGAGCATGCATAAGTATGAAATGGCGCAATCAAATTTTAAAAAGAAATTGCACATCCCAGGAGTCATACAAAATAATTCTTACAGGTATAATATTTTTTCATCGGCTCAAATAAGGCTCCTCACAGGTTTTTGGACCACAAAGCTAAACAGACTTCTTATTTACAAGGGAAACGAACTTGAAAAATTTAGACTCAACAACCACTACTAATCAGTATATACTCAAAATATAAGCATCAAAAAATTGTGTCACGAACAAAGGACGTTCTACTTGGAAGTTCGACTTAAGACTCACAAATTTTTTTAAAAAATAGGCCAAAAAAGGTAGGCCAAAAGGACGCTAAAAATTAAAAAGAAAGCCAAGTAAGGCACATCGGCCACAAGTAATACATGCAACCTATGTGGCTCACCGACCACCACTAAGAAAGCGATAAAGATTACATAAGTTAGAACTAAAGGCACACCGGCCACACAGTCCACCAAATAAAGAAAAACAAAGTTCAACAATTGTACAACAATCACATAAAATAGTACAGGCCAGAAGATCAAATACGGTACATTTAAACTCTCCCTCCCCAAACCTAGAATAGAGCTGGTCCTCCAGCGAATAGACTAGAAAGAAGAAAAAGTGAAAAATGTACCCCATGGTGCTCAATGCAGCGTCACTGCTGCAGGGCATCGGACCCAGATGGTCCAGCATGTGGGTGAGGATATTCCCATCCCTGCGACGCCCAATCCTGCATCTGCCTGTACTGAGTGTTCCACTCCTCTCTCTGTGAGCTCCACTGCTGACGAAAGCTCGCATGCTCAGCCATGTACCCCCTCATCTCATCCCTAGCAGCTGTAAAGTCAGCCCTCAAATCAAATTGTGCCCTCAAAATGTCAGTCTGTGACTGAATTATTTGCTCCTGTACTCCCGAAATGCGTCCATAATCTATGTCCAGCCTAGCATAGTGTGGCTGGAAGTAGTCAGTGAACTGCTGGAAGTCGAAGGCTCCCTGATATCCATGCTGCGGAGAGATGGCCTGCTGTGGCTCTTCCTCTGCATCGGGTTGAGCTTCATACATCTCCTCTTGAGTCTCCGGGACTCTTCTTCCTGTCATCTTTGCCCAGCGCCTCTCTTCACGCTCCACCTCATATCTGATGTCATCATACTCAATCTTGAACTTGTTAGTTATAGTCTTGACAGACCCAACCTTCAAAATTGAACGAGGTTGGCGTGTCGCATCGACTACAACTCCGGCTCTCCTGCAAACCGTGTCCTCAAGTTCCCATGGTAATGCTCGAACTGAGCGATAATCAGCTGGTCCAGATTAATGGGTATTGCACAAGAGCGGCTAGGAGCCGAGCTGAATCATAGCGCACGTAATGGGGATTCCCTGTGGGGCAGATGGAGGTGACAAGCCAGGCGTGGATAACACGGGTCTGGAGGTTGAGGTGACAAGTCGTGTTCTCTTTATACTGCATCAAATAAATTCAGACTCATTGTAGGAGTACATAATATAATTCATCTATTTAAAAAATTATTTATCCTAATCAAAAGCCCCAAAAGTGCTTTGAACAGATTTATACCGTGAAGATCATAAAGAAGGGAAATACATTACGAATTGAATTACTGTTCATGAAAATTTGGAAGAAGACGAAGAAATGGGTCAAACTCGATCAATCGGTCGAGATTGAGGCCAAGTATTCTTGAAAAGAAATCAATTTGTGGATTAGGGTTCTTAATTGCATGGATTCTAAAATTTGATTGGTGATTAAGTGTTTTATTTTGTCAAGTATTATTCCTCGATGATATAGATTATTTTTAAAGTTATTTTCTCAAAAATCATCATTTTGTGTTATTTAATTTTACTGAATTCCTCGAGAAAAGAAATTATTTAATTGAAAGGCTATGTATGTCTCATCATAGTAAATGCTACAAATTTGCAAAAAGTACGATTGTACAATTTTACCAATCGTATGGACGGTCATGATTGAATACAACTAGAAATAGTGATTACTAGTACTTTGGTAACACACTACGCATGTTAAATTCGTAATATTTTAGTGTTCAAAGTATTGTGGGAAACTATCCATATTTAATTTAAAAAGACATCGACATATGTTACGAATATATTTTTTGTTTATGAAAACATCCATGTTCTTAGTAATAATTCTGATGTTTGTTGGTCTTTTTTAAAAGGTTTATTGTAGGTGGTCTTCTAGCAAGCTTACTCATTTATGTAACCTATCAAACCGCATAATATATGTGAGAAGTATCGTTGTTTATATGTGAGAAAATTTTATTTTACACTAAAACCTTTTGGGCCGATTTGAATTTACACAACAACCTTTTTTTTCTTTGAGTCGACACTAAAACCTTTGTCGAAATTTTGACCCAACACAAAGGTTTAACGGCTGTTAAGTCTCCGTTAGCCATATTTTCAAATTACACCAAAACCTTTGCAAAAATTTGCACTCGCTACCGAAACCTCTGCAAGAACTTGCACTCGCTACTGGAACCTTTTACTATATAGAAAAAGTTAATAATTATGGTTAAGTTTGTATGATATTGCAAATGGTTATGTTTGCGGTAAAGATGGTCTTAATTTGTGGAGTATTTAATTGCAGTTTTGGTTTAAAGGGGGTTTGAGGTCAAGGATGAGTTTTTTTTTTCTCTATTTGTAGATGCCACTTTTTCTTTCTTGTTTGGTACATGCATGTAATTAAGCATGTATAGTAAGATGCTAGCCTAGTTTAAGTAAGATCACCTGGTCTTTTTTACTCGATGCATGCATTGATCATGGATCATCTATTTATGCTAATCTAAATTATATATTGTTTTAGTTGTTCTCGCTCCATTTGCATGGTTGATATATATTTTGTGCAATTGTTAACAAATCTGATAGATTAACGATAATTGTTTGATTGTTATTTGGATTCTCCAATAACTTACTTTGTATATGCAAAAGTTCTTGATAATTAGATTTGTGAGAAATGTTCTTTTCTATGTTGTAGTAGTAGTTTTGAAAATGTTATGGCAGTGACTCTTGATGATATATACGAAGCACAAAAAGTAAGACCATTATTTGTGACATGGTAGTTTAGATTAGTTATTGTACTATGCTTTGGACTTTGAATCACCAATTTATTTTAGAGAGACTCTATTATTTGTCAAAAACACTTTTTTACTTTTTAATAACAAAATGTCAGAAAAGGTGTCTGAAATTTAATTTGGACTTGCTAGCTACACCTTTGACTAGTCCATTTATGATAAATATGATCAAGGTATGTTACTATACACACTTAATTACATGTATGTATCAAATAGAAAAAATTTAGATGTCCAAATAGAACGAAAAAGACCCACCCATTACCTCAAACCCCTGTACATGCTTACCACAAAGACCCTCGTTACCGCGAAAATAATCATTCACAATATCATGTAAACTTAACCATAATTATGAACATTTTCATTATAGGAAAAGATTTCGATAGTGAGTACGAGTTCTTGCAAAGGTTTCGGTAGCGAGTGTAAATTTTTGCAAAGGTTTTGGTGTAATTTGAAAATATGGCTAATGAAGACTTAACAGCCGTTAAACCTTTGTGTTGGATCAAAATTTTGACAAAGATTTTAGTGTCGACTCAAAGAAAAAAAAAGGTTGTACTGTAAATTCAAATTGACCCAAAAAAATTTTGTGTAAAATAAAAATTTTCCTTTATATATACATTGAGAGTATGTTTAACTGAATATACAATAACCATAATATTCTTACATGTGCCCCAATTAGAATGATTTTTTAATTTTAAATTATGAGTTTATAAATCATGTTACATTTAAGTTGATCTCTCTCCCAGACTCATCTACATTCTGCATTCTGATGCGGCGGGGGTTTATCTACTCACTCTCTAATTTTACTCTGTTGTGAACCAAGTCTCCAGATCCGTCAATCTACGATGAATAAACTCTCTAATTTTACTCTGTTGTAAACAATCTGTCACATTCAGGGACTTTTCTCACAGCAATTTGGGATAACGGTATAGCTTAAATTTCAGGGAGAGATACATAAATGGCGTCGATGAACCCGTTCGATTTGCTAGGAGATGGTGACGAGGATTCCTCTCAACTTATTATTGTTGTTCAACTTCAACAGCAGAAGGCGTTTCGCCCTCTGATCGAGCTCTTTCTCCAAAAGGTCCGTATATGGCTTCAAGTCCTACTCTAAGACCTGCTTCCTTTCTTGATCTCTTTCCTACTTTGTGTTAGGATTTTTCAACTTTTCACCCATTGATGGCGATGACAACCGGGAGGTGGGCTTGGAAGCAGCCATCCTTTTCAGAAATCGTTAGGGCTGACGGGAAATGAAGCGGAAGAATGTATTTGTGAGAGCAGAGAAGATCTCTTAATTGTAAAAGGATATAAACAGAAAGGGAACACACGTGCCCACGTGGTCAATAGTGAAGCTGGGAGTTTTCAAAATTTTCTGATACTGGAAATTGTGACATTGAGTTTCAGTTGTAATCTCTCCGCGCGCCTTAAGTTTGGTTATTGTATTACTTTAGATGTAGGGTAAATCCGGATAAATCAATGTCCCGCTTAAGTTGCGAGGTAAGTCAGTTCATTAAGGCAAGGGCCCGTCCAGATGTGGGTCCGTCGGAGTACGGATCCAGTCAAGATGTCTTAGGTTTTCTTTATATTGCTCTGGTCTTTTGGTCCGTCACAAGTGATATACCCGTCTCAAGAAGGTCCGTTAAGATGTGGGTTTAGGAACGTCTTTCTAGAAAGAGCCCGCCAATCTGACTTGGACTTTTCCTGAGAACAAAAGAAGGGGTTAGACCCTTTTGGGCCGGGCTGTCTTGGACAGTTCGGGATAAGAATCAACTTGGGTGACGGGTGAATCGAGTTATCTCGCATCCGAAACCTAGAGAGGAGATTTCCTAGTAGTAGTTGCGTACCTGAATGAAGAGTAAATGCGAGGTATTTATACGGGAAGCTCGGGGGGACAAGCCATCTGACACCCCGTTATTCTGTCGGTGTGGCGATAGTGTGACACGTGGTCTCGGAGATAGGTGGCGCGTTTATCACACGCTTGTAAGTGCAACTTCCATGTAGATGGGCCCGTTAAGTCGGCTGAGTCCGTCAGGACTTCTATGCCGGGCGTTTTTAGGGCAAGTCGTGCTGGTCTTTTCCTTGCTGGTTTATATGCCAAGTTTGTGGGGGTCGGACTCGCCAATAGCAAGGCTCATAGGTAAGTTATGTTGGGGAGTAGATCTCTCTTTTGCCGGGCTTCTGGTCCTGGGAGTCGGACTCTACTCAGCTGGTGACGATCCTATAAGAACTTAAGAGAGCGGGAACGTTGTAGAAAGGCCAATTCGTTGGATGGACTTATATGTTCATGTCATAAGTCCCCCCCCCCCCCAAGTTTCCAAGTATCTTAGTAAGAGATAGTTGTGAAATTTTCATAATTAGTCTGTCTCGAATGAGGTTCTTGCCCGTTACCCAGCTTCTGGGCCTGCGGCTTTGATCCAATTCGATGGCCCATCTGTCGGCCCAGGCCCAACTTTTTTGGTGTCACTGGGCTTACGTGGCGAGATTTGATTGGTCCCTTCTTCTTATAAATACTCCCTCAGCTCAGATCCTGCTTCCTCTTATTTTCATGCTTCCTTCGTTCTCTTTTTGAACACACAGCTTCTTAGAGTCAAGGGCTTAGCGTTCTTAAAAAAGTCCGTGACAACTTTATGCTAGTCGGTCAAGTTTTGGTCATCTTGTAAGAGACGACCCAACAAAAGTTATTTTTCTTCAAGATCAAAGCTTTTCTTGGGTCGCTCTTTTCCAGATGTCCGACACTGACGACTCGGGATCCTCCAATCTGTAACATCTCCGTTTTTATTAAGCCGTCGTCAAAAAATGGATCGGCAAAGCTACTTTTCGGATCTTCCAGTCTGTAACTTCCGTGATTAAGAAGTGCGATGGTTGGTTGTATACTAGTCCCCCCAAGTGCCGAGCTTGGTAAGGGAGACCAAGGTTGGGACTTCTTCATTCTTTAAATAGCCCGGCACATCGTGTAAGAACCTGTCATGATAGATCGAAGACAATCCGGTTCAATTATGTGAATCGAGCCGCGATTTTTACGCCTTTGGGCGAATTTGGCCGGCTGAGTTCGTCATGATGACGGTTACTCGTGGATCGATGCAATGTTTGAACCATTGGCCCATGGGCCTGGTTTGGCCCTGTAATTCCTATAAATACGTCCGATCCTCCGTTATTTTAGCACTTTTACTACCGCGAGCATTTACCTAGAGAGATAAAGAGACCGTCGTCCAGTAGTGAGAGAGTTCCTGTGCCCGTAAAGATCTTTGTGTAGCCGGAGATCCGTCGTCTTCAGTCTTTCCAAAAAGTCAGTGTTTTCTTTATGTTTCATCGCTTTGGCCCTTCTGTATGTTGTCAGTCCTTAGGTTTTGTAGAAAATAGGGTAGAGGACCGAGGTTAGGGCTTAGGTTACTTAATTCGTTTCTTCTGATTTCTGTAGATTCCCCATCTCGGTCCCTTTTTTCCTTATTCCTGCTATGTCGAACCAAGCTAGTGATATGGGCGATGTCTCCGTTAATGAGGGTGAGGAAGTCGTTCAGCTGCCCCCCATAATTAATTTGGACTCTGATCAAGGATCTGACGTGGAAGAGGGGCCGCCATCGCCATCGGAGGTTGAATTGGTGAGAATCCATCCGAAGCGCCCGACCCCAGACAACTTGGTGGAATCTTTTGGGGTGAGGATTGAAAGGGTGGATCCCGAGCCCTGAGCCCCGTCCGACGGCCGTTATTCCTCCGGAGCCTACTCATCCTAGGAATCCATTTTCTCCTTTCACGTTCGCGAGTCTCGGGTACAATTTTAGAGCTACGCCGGACTCCGATATGGGATACTTCTCCAGTTTTGAAGCTGGAAGTTCATCCGCGGCCATTCCATCAAAGCGTGTTCCGATGATAAAAGAGGTCCTGGCCTGGGAAGGGATTGAGTTGCCGATGTCCTTTGACTCACATCCCTTGGTGAGAAAAACAAGAAATGAGCCGGAGTTGGACCTAGAAGTCAAATCGGAGGCGGATCCTGTTGAAAATGACCCAGCTGGAGGGGACTCGTCTTCTTCTTCTTCCGGATCTGATGGGAGTTCATCTGATGAGAGCTCTTCGGAGTCGGGATCTGATGATGAAGAAGAGGAGTCCGATGAGAGATGTAGGTCCGGCGACCAGGCTAGCGCTAGCGAGGCCGGTGACAATGAAGATGACCATGTCAACATCATGGATTCTGAAGAGGAAGAGGCCGACGAGGAAGAGGGGGCCGATCAGGAGGAAGAGCCTCAAATGATAACCTATGCCGGGCCCTGATGGTGGTAGCTGAAGGAGGAAGATGTCGGCCAAGGAGATTAAGTCCCTTAGGTCCAGACCCATCGGAGAACTAAGGCCAGAGGCTGAACAGAATGACGACGGGTCAATCCCCCTCTGCACCTCTACGTTGAAGCCCCGGGATATCGCCAAAGTCAGAGCGATCTATGAGATCCCGGATGACTATGAGATAAAGATCTCGGGACCCAATGATACTTTATACAATCCTCCTCGAGGGTACATGACTTTCCATGTACGGGCTTTTAAGTGCGGATGGCGGCTTCCCATGATTGAACCAATAGCGGACTTTTTCCGTCATACACAGCTTTGCCCGACACAACTTCTACCGAACGCCCTGAGTACCATTATGAGCATGGGTGTTATCTTGGATCTGAAGGGTGAAGAATTTAGTTATGACAAGATGCTGGCGGCCTTCACTCTTGCTTCTAGTCCCGGGATCCCGTTCTACTATTTCAATGCTCATAGAGGCTTCAAGTTCCTAGATAGGTACGAGAGCTCCCATGGTGTTAGGAAATTTGTTAGATATTTTGATTTAGATTTTGATCAGCAACATGATGACTTATCTTAGTCTCAGAAAGGTGATTAGTACTCTTGGTTCACTTGAACATTGTAAAAGAGGAAACCCACTAAGTATGATAGTCTAGCTAATCTTGTATAGGATGTTAGATCTCAAAATGTAAATTTTATTTTATGAAGAGAAGACCAAGAAGAAGACATCCAAGCAGAACAAGTTCAACGACATTGAAGACTTGAAGAAACTGCACAAGATTACTGAAACAGTTTTCCAGATACCTTAGCCAGATATCTTGAAGACACGATTAGTTTTAAACAAACTGTGTCACAAGAGATATCTGAGAAATAAAAGGTCCATCTGAAAACAAGGAAAGTGTCCACAGATATCTATTCTCAGATACCTTGAGCTTTAACCACATTTCTGAAAAAGAAATATATATATTGCAAACAAAGTTGTTTCAATAAAAGTGGTATCTGAAGATAAAGATAAGAACGTGCAAAGATTCAGAGAAATCTGATCAAGGTTGTCTCTGATACAAAGCATAGTTCCGTTGGCACTACAGGACAAAAGTATAGTACAATGCATTAAATGCACGATGAGATGTCGAACAAAAAGCGGTAACGGTAAAGAAGAAGACAAAACTGCTACAGTACTATACACAGATATCAATAGTTTGAATTTGATTTAAGCTTAACGGATACTATTCAAACGGCACTCAAATTCATCTATAAATATCAACACTTAGACAGCTTGAGAAGACACAATCTGAAGAACTTACACTGAACACATATCTCAAGAAAATTACTTATCCTCAAAGCTTTCTGTTGCGACCAAAGCTCTTGATCTTGAGTAACACTAAAGTTCTAAGTGTCCTGATCCTAAACAAGCACAGCTATCTGTGAAAGAGTTGAATAAAAAGATCAAGTATCTGAGATTCATTCTCTTGAACACTTATCTAAGACTTGGGTCAGTAAAAAGAACAAGATACCATACATTGCAAAGTGTATTAAGTATACTTGATTCATAGAGCTATCTGATTAACTGAAAAGTTATTAAAGAAGCTCATCTGACAACTCAAACCAAAACCAACACCATCACTGGCGTGGAGTACAGGAAATACTTAGTTTGAGAAACTAAGGAATAACTCCAAGGTTATTGAGCACATGAAGTACTTAGCTTGGGAAGCTAGGGAATAGCTCAAAAAGGTTTCTGAGTATAGGAAGTACTTGGCTGTGAAAGCCGGGGAACAACTCAGGGGGAACATTTGGTTGGGAACCATCTGTTTAAGGATTCTTAGTATAGGATTTTTGTAAGGTGACCTCAATTATCTATTCTAGTGAATTCTAGGTCTTTGAAAGACCGAAGTGGATTAGTTGGAGGATTACGCCACCTCCAGATACCACTATTCTTGCTGTGTTATTTAATTTTCTGTACTTACATTTCAGCAACACACACACACACACTTTAACTGTTTCTGCACTTATCTATCTTAAGTCTTCCGCGCTCTGAATCTAAGTATCAGATATCTACTCAGATATCTGAGAAATAGTTTTTATCGACAAAAGTTTTAAGAGACTATTCACCCCCCCCCCCTCTAGTCTTTTACTTTGCCGTTATCTGGACCAACAAGTGGTATCAGAGCGGGAGGTTCACAAGCCTTCTGCACTGAACCTAGATCCCCAGATAGGTGAAGGAATTTCGTCCATTTTCGAGGACTATTTAATTTGTGTGTTAAGTGTGCAGGAATGTCTCTGAGTGATGCACCCGTTCTCAAACCAGAGAACTACGAGAAATGGAAAAATAACATGATGCTCCACCTTGAAGCCATAAGTGACGAAATGATCGAAGTGATAAAGAATGGCCCAATAGTCATTCAACAACTCAAACAAGTCATGGAGGTTTCTAATGGTAGAGATAGAGATCAAAGCGAAGGATCTTCACAAACCGATGCATCAACAAGTGGGAGATCTACTAGTCAAGTTATTTACGAACCAAAGCCCAGAGAACTCTGGACATCGGAAGATGCCAAGAGGAATCGTCTGGATGGTCAAGCTCGTAATATCATCATCAGATCGACACCTGAGCACATACGGTAAATGGGGTGCTAAAAGCGAAAGTTGCTCGCAACCGATTGAAGAAATCATCTTAATCGAGAAACCAAAGAAAACAAGTTCGAAGTTCTCAAGTTGAAATTTCAAAATTTCAAACAAGGACCCACTGAAACTCTGGAAGAACTTGATTTCAGATTTACCACTCTCATGAGTGATATGGCAGCACTTGGGGAAAGCAACAGATACTCCCAGTCAGAAAAGATTAGGACTATTGTCAGAAGTCTTAACCACAACTGGGAGCATACCAAATTCTTTTATTTTAACCAAGTAATGCCAAATATCATTCCAGTGGAACTCTTCTCACATCTTGCTACGGTAGATTATGAGACAACACAAAGAGAACAAACAACTGAAAAGTTGCAGAATATTGCTCTAGTTGCTCAAGGAACTTCTGAAAAGAAGAAAAGCAAGGAAGAGACTGAGGATGCCCTTGCTGCAAATGAAATGAGCAAATATGTCAGTCGAGAAATTGAGAGAAGAAAAGCCAAAGAGAAGCTGAAAAAGCATCTAGGCTCAAACTATCACCAGTACAAAAATATGCAAAGCTCGCTGAACAAACCAGCTCAGAAAGCATCATGTACTGAGGAAGCAGAAATTGGAAACGATATCTGTTTCTATTGTCAGAAACTGGCCACTTCAAGAAGGATTGTACTGCCTTCAACAAACTAAGGACAGGTGACAAGAAAGATAGAAGAATCTTCAGAAGAAGCCACAAAGCTTTGTTAACTGAAAAAAGAAAGAAAATCCAAACTCAACTGGATGCTCTAGACGTTGAGACAGATTCTGAAGATGACAATTCAAATGACTCAACCTTACCATCACCAGAATTATGTGGAGTTACTCATGATATAATCGACTTCGGCCTCAAGAAGAATGAAATGTGTGGAGTTGCTGAAATTGACGGTCCAGACATCTCTAACATAGAAATCTGTCTTATGGCTGATGAGGCAACACATACTTCTTGTTATACTTATGAAAGTGATGAAGAAGAAATAAAATATCTAGAAAATCTCAGGAAAGAACTTGACATCTATAAAAGAGATTTTCTAATGATCCGAGCTAGAGCCGAAAATCTTGAAGAAGAAAAGAATTCTCTTGCAAAGGAAAATTCTCAATTAGTTAAGGTATCTGAGAAAAAGGATGCTGAAAATGCATTTCTCAAAGCCCAGATATCTGAGACTGAAAAGTCACACAAAGAAGCAATGGCTGAATTACGAAAGAAATATGAAGATCTTCTTTCTGAGAACAAGGAACTCGAGAAGAAAGAATTATCTTTTCAATCTTATGCCAAAGCTAGTGACACTCTTACTGAAGTACAATCTTACTTAAGAGATCCTTCAGAAAAGAAAGGACTTGGGCTGAATACACGCATGATTGTTCTATCACTCTGAATAAGAGTAAGGAAAGAAGAACATTTGTAAGTACTCAGCAAGATGGTTCCCATGCAATCTATAGTATCGGTGAAAAGACGAAGATTATTGATAAAGGAAAGGCAGTTGCGACTAAACCTTTGTGGGAAAAACAAGTCAAAAACAAAAAGCTGTTGCACGTCGAAAAGAAACACAACACGAAAAGTGTAAACACCAGCGATGCTATGTCTCAAAAAGGGTAGAATTGCGGTGAGCCGCAAATTCTCCCATGTCACTTTTTCTGGAAAGAAATTGGACCAACCAGAGACTAGCAAAGCTACTGAGAAAAGATCTCAGATAGCTTCAAGTGCTCGAAACGGTATTGGCTATATAGGCATCGGGAAACGACTTGCTCATGAATACAAACAGGAGCAAGAACGATGGCTAAAGGCTAGAATTGCTCAAAGCAATTATCAGAAGTGGAAGTTGAATCAAGCCACTGAAAATTTGAATGCCAGGGCTAGAAGAAATCTGGCAAGGAAGCTAAGTTTGCTGAAAAGCAAACTCAGAAACCTGACAGGTATCTGAAAGCACCAAATGGAGCACCTAGGAACACACCAAGGAAGAAAACAATTCTTAATAATGATAATCATTCAATTAGAATTCCTCCTTATGTTCCTATCAGACAAAAGAATGTTCCAAGGAAATTCATTCAAAAATGGATTCCTACTGGAAGATTGTTTAGTCCTGATGGTTCCAATTGTAAATTGAGAACCTAAACTCCTGTTTCCTGTTGTGTGAAAAATGCTTCCTGGACTAAAGCACAATGGCTATTTGATAGTGGATGCCGAAAGTACATGACAGGAGACAAAGCAAATCTGGTCGATTACAAAGCTTGCAACACAGGACCAGATATCAGATTTGCTGGAGGAGAATTAAATCCCTCTCTGGGATTTGGCAACGTCAAATTGGGAACATTAACAATCACTGACGTATTACATGTTAAGGATTTGAAATATAATCTATTTAGAATGAGCCAGTTTGCAGACAAGGGTTTTACTATAAAATTCAAAGCAAAATACTGCAAACTAATTGACAATGAGTCAAAGCAGACAGTCTTAGTTGGTTAGCGGAAAGGTAGTCTTTATGTTGCCGATTGGGCATCTGCCACAACTGAAGAATGTCTCATGGTGAGTCAATCTGGTCACACAGAAGAGCACTGGTTATGGCACAAAAGAATGAGTCACTTGAACTTCAAAACTCTGAACAGACTTGCCAAGAAAGAGTTAGTGGTTGGCCTTCCCAGAACATCCTTCAGAAAGGATGGTATCTGTTCTGCCTGTCAGATGGGGAAATAATCTAAGATCTCTTTCAAGTCCAAAATCAGACACTCTAGTGTTAGACCACTGCAACTATTACACATGGATCTTTTTGAATCATCTGTAACTAGTTATGCAGGAAAGAAGTATGGTCTTGTTGTTGTAGATGACTTCTCAAGATTCACTTAGATTGTCTTTCTGAAGCATAAATATGATGCTAGGGTGGAGATACCAAACTTGCTAAATAAGCTTGAAGTCATGAAAAATGACAAGGTATCTGCAATCAGAACAGACCATGAAGAATTTCCTATAAAACTTCCAGAAATGGAAACTGAAGATATTCATCATGAAGCTATCTCTGGAAACAATCTCTCTGAAAGACATGTTCCAGATAGCTCAAACACTGAACAAGTGTCAGACATTAATTGCCCTTCTGAGGAGCAAAATGTCTTAGATACTGAAATAGTATCAAATCAAAATCCCAGTGATTCACATTCAAATCACTTGGATATTGATCCTACTAGCACTAAACCTATGATGAGATGGATCAAGGATCATCCTGCAAAAGATGTAATTGGACCAATTAATCAAGGTGTTAGGACTAGGAGAGCAATAGCTGAAAATGCTAATTCTCTCTTTGGATGTTTCATCTCAAATATTGAACCTAAAAATATAGAAGAAGCATTAGGAGACCAAGACTGGATCTCTGCAATGCAAGAAGAGTTGGATCAATTTGAGAGAAACAAAGTCTGGAAACTAGTTCCATTTGTAGAAGGAATATCTGTGATTGGAACTAAATGGGTTTTCAGAAACAAGATGAATGAATCTGGTGAAATAACCAGAAACAAAGCAAGATTGGTTGCCAAGGGATTTACCCAGACTGAAGGCTTAGATTTTGATGAGTCATATGCACCAGTTGCCAGATTGGATGCAATAAGACTCTTTCTAGCCTTTGCAGCTCATAAAGATTTTAAAGTTTATTAGATGGATGTCAAAAGTGCATTTTTGAACGGTGAACTTGCAGAAGAAGTTTATGTTGAGCAACCACCTGGCTTTGAAGTTTCCTCAGAAATCAGAATGGTCTATAAACTACAGAAAGCTCAGATGGATCAAACAGGCTCCAAGAGCATGGTATGACACTTTGGCCAAATACCTTCTGGAAAGTGGTTTCAAGAAAGGTGAAGTTGATAAAACTTTATTTTCCTTAAATCATGACGGGAAACTACTCTTAGTTCAAGTATATGTTGATGACATCATATTTGGATCTAAGGACAAGCAACTTTGTAATGACTTTGCAAATCTCATGAAAAGCAAGTTTGAGATGAGCATGATGGGAGAAATGAATTATTTTCTAGGATTGCAAGTCAAGCAACTCAATGATGGAATATTCATTAGTCAAACAAAGTATGCAAAAGATATGCTCACAAAATTCAATCTTAAGCCTTCTGAAAAGAATGCTAAGATACCTATGAGCATTGGAACCAAAATGACCTATACTGAATCAGATAAGAGTGTGGAAGAACATAAGTATAGGAAATTGATAGGTTCACTACTTTACCTCACTACAAGTAGACCTGATATTCAATACGTTGAGTGTGTGCTAGATTTCAGACAAATCCGATGCAAACACACTACAACGTTGCTATGAAAATATTAAGGTATGTAAAAGGTACAGTAGATGTAGGATTGTGGTATCCTAAAGAAAGCGGATTGAGTTTAGCTGGGTACTCAGACGCTGATTATGCTGGATCACTGCTAGATAGGAAAAGCACCTCAGGAACCTGTTAGTTCTGGGTACTAGACTTATCTCGTGGTTTAGCAAGAAGCAAAACTCAATTGCAACTTCTACCACAGAGGCTGAATATATTGCTGCTGGTTGTTGTGCAACACAAATTCTGTGGATACAACAACAACTTAAAGACTATGGACTCGATGAGAAGAAAACTCCCATTTTCTGTGACAACACAAGTGCTATTGCGATTACACAGAATCCTAAATTTCATGCCAGAACAAAGCATATTGATGTTAGACATCACTTCATCAGAGACCATGTTGAAAAAGGCAATACAGAGATACTCAAGATTGGCACTGAAGACCAACTTGCAGATATCTTCACTAAGCCACTACAAGAAAGTAGATTCTTAGCCTTAAGACATAGTCTTGGACTAATGGAACTACCAATGAACTGAAAGAGTTCAGGAATCTGGAACGGGCATCCAGAGAAGAGGTATCTGGAACGGGCATCCAGAGAAGAGGTATCTGGAACAGGCATCCAGAGAAGAGAAAAGAGAAAACTGGAACGGGTATTAAGATCAAAAAGGCTAAAGAGCAAAAAGACAGCTTAAGATCTCTGAGACGGGAACTCAGATATCTAGTTCACTCAGTGAGGGGGAACACAAAAGAGAATAGTACAACTGTTTGCAGTCAACTACTATCTTGAAATTTGTATTATTTCTATCTTTGTGTAAAACTTGGACAAATATTGAGTATGAGATAGACTCAGATACAAACAGTGTTCTTAGTCACACAGAATTGTGATTCAGATAGCAAATCGCCAAAATTCATTAATTGGGCACAATCACAATTGCTGATTGTGATCATTGCTGAAGAAGCAATGGTGACCCTTGATGAAATTAAGCGTTTGATCTTAACGGACGAAATTAATTCTCTGTAAATAGTGGACTGTTGAAATTCAGACGTGGCCCACTATGCATTTAATGCCGAACAAACTTTTACCCACGCCTCACTGCAATTCACAGATACATACATACAAAACCAATTTGTGTGTATATGTTTGTTAGAATTACGTTGCTATATATATAGGATTTTGGCAAAAGAGATCACTTTCGCCTAATCCAACATTCAGACTTGCACACAAATAGCAAAACCTTCTCTTGATTCTCTACAAACCTTCTACAATCTCTGCAAATCAAGATTAAGTTTTTCTGCAAAGAATTACTGAATCAAATCTCTTTCAAACACCAATCCAAATTCTCTACACTATATAAAGAGATGGCCCCAAAGAATTCTTCAACACTGAAATCTCAATCCTCCACTGGTACTGCTGAAAAGCAAGCACCAGAGTTGGTTATTGTGAACAACCGACTGGTAGGAGATTTTAATCCTGGCCATTGGACTTCAAATCACAGAATGATTTGGGGTGGTGCCATGGTTGAGGAATACCTCACGGCTGCAATAGAGAACTAAGCCGACAGAAAGCTGATTCTTGACATGCTTGAAAAGGCACAAATCAAGGGTTTTCTATCTGCTCGCCCAAGTGGAATTTCATCACTCGATGTGTTGGAATTCTACAACAACTCCAGGATAATTCCCTGTTTACAAGGCTTTGAAATAGTGTTCACAAAACCTCATCAAGGAAAGGAAATCCTTCTGGACTTAACAACTTTCTGTAAGTTGTTTGAGTTTCAAAATCTTGGAAAGGATTTTGAAATAAACACCAAGGATGATGATCTCCTTGAAGGTGTTAACAAATTGTACAGTGACGTGTGTGATCTTGAAAAATCAGATACACCCACTGAGTTCAAGCTTGCTGACATCCGAACTAGACATCTGATGGTTCACTGGGATGTATTGGCTTGCATTCTTCACAGATGCTTTGATGGTCTACAAGGAGGTGCTGACCAGATAAGCCAAGAACGATGGATCATGATGTTCTTGCTGAATCAACAAGACAAAAGGCTGGAAAACCCTTTTAACTGGGGAAAGTACGCCTTCATGAAGTTTGTGAATAAGATTCAAGGCTTCGAGCCTAAGATTGCCAAAGTACTAGCTGAGCCAAAGGCCATAGTAGGCTATGGTCTGAAGATATGCTACTTGCTGGAGAAGCTTGGCATCAAGCTCAGAGAGACGGCTGAAATAGCTAACAGTAACCTACTCTACAAATATGAGTATACAAACTTGATGAAAAAGGTTACTGGGTCTCAGAAAGGTTCTAAGAAGCGAAAGTCTGAAAAGGTATCTGAAGAAAAGGTTGCGACCAAGAAGCCTAGAACTTCAAGAAAGAAGTCTGCGGCAAATCAGAAGACACACCCAAAGAGGTTGTCGATTCTCAGATATCTACAGGCCTTGCCGATGAACTGATAAAGGCAGATCAACTCATCAATGCTGCAAAAGAATCATCAACTACTGAACAAGTAGACTCAGCAAGAGAAAGTGCGTTCAGAAATGTTGCGACTAATGCAGAATGCCTTACTGATGAACTTGCTAATGCTGCCAAAACAGGTGAAAAGCACCAAGCCCTATCTGCAGAAATCACAGGAGTAAACAGTTCCCAATGCTGATGAGAGATCTGACGATGAAGATGATGAACTAGTCATCTCTCAAGTCCTAGAAAGAGCAAAGAGGGCTAAGGTTACTGAAATAGTAACTGGTGAAAAGGTATCTGAAAAAGAACTTACACCTCAGGTTGCTGAACAAGCACCTATAGCAAAGGTTGTTAGTACAAACACATCTTCAGGGAACGTTTCTTATGCACAACTTCAAGAAGCCCTGATGAGTGGTAATTTAGTGCTGGCAGATGCTGATGAAAATGCCACATCTAAAAATCTGGAAGAACATTCTACTGACCAATCTTCTGCTTCCAGACAACCACAACAACCACAACCACAACAGCCACAAGTGGTTGATGAAATGGTAAATGAACTCCATTTCGAATTACCAGCAATGCAGTATGCTGAAGAAAATCCTGCAAAAGAGCAGGTTCCCCAACTCAATAAGAGGGATCAAACTGAGACATCTACTCAGAATGATCAACCAGGGGAGGCAACTGAGTTGCATACTCAGGAAAGGTGTGAAGTACCTGAAACTTCAAACAAAGAAAAAATACTGGAACAAGAAGACCAATGTATAGAAAGGTCACAAGTTTCAGAGACCAATCAGCCTGACACGGATCAGGTAGTTGAATGGTTTAACTCTTATCTTGTGCAAATTTTATGCTTGTACATCTTGTTATTTATAGAAATTCTTTGTTACAGGCTGAGTTAGAAACACAAGGACAAGAGGAAGCTGGAAAGCTTGCCTCAGAAACTGAGAAAGAGGTCTCATCAACCTCACCTCTTAAGAAATCTGAGCCTGTCCTACAGGTGATAAAATGTTTCTTGAGTTGTCATTTTTCAGTTATACGATAATTTACTTAACCAATTAAGTGAATGTTTCTCAACCGAGAAAGAGGAAGATAAGGTAGAAATGCCAGAAAAAAACCCAGAAACCGACAAGGTTTCTGAAGAACAGATCATTGAGCCTTCCAGTATGAAGGTATATGAAAATCAGTGATAAAAATTCTTCACCTTGGGTTATCTCAAACTTCTTCTAATTACTTTCTACTCACAGGCTCACTCAGAAGTAGAAGTGCAAGGGGACAGAGTTGCGACATCCCCTGCACCTATGGAAATTGATGAGGCATCAAGGCCTTCATCACAAGAAAAGATTCCAGAGACTGCACAAGTCTCTGAGAGACAAACATCTGAGCCTCCCATGGAGGTAATTGACCTCTCAGATATCTAATTTGTCATCTAAAGTTTTCTTGATAAAATTTCCTAAGTATTGTGATAACTTTAATTCTCAGGTTCAAGAAAGAAAGGTTGATGAGAACCAGACTTCCAAGTCTCCACCTCACAACAAGATATCTGAGACACCAATTGTCTCAGTAGCACAAGTCTCTGAGCCTGAAGTACTTACTCAGGTAACTCAGAAACTAAACTACACTTCTACTCAGATATCTACAAAAGTTTTGAAGCTCACTCAAAACTCTTTCTTTCAGGCTCAAACGAGTGCCAAGCAGTCTCCCAATGATGAGACAAGGGACCTACTTCCCTTCTTCAAAGCTCACACCCTGCCAAAGCATATTCAATGCTTCAAGAAATGGCAAAGGTTAAGGTGCTCTGATCTCTCTGAAATATTGAGAATCACAGATCAACCAAAAGATTTAGCACGAGCTCTTGACTTGGAGACATATATCCATGCAATGTTCCTACCAATAAAGACAGTTGCGACTCTATTGCATAAGGATTTCTCCAGAGAAGTGGCGCACAGTTTGATACAAGCCTTTGAACAGGCAGATGGTCAGACAAGATTACAAATGGCATTCAAGCCAGTTCTGCCCCAAACTCTGTGTGAAAACTTAAGATCCCGGATTGGTACTTGGAACTAGATCAACAGACAATGTTGCCAACAATGTTGTTCAACAATGTCTACAGTAAACAGATAGCAGCGGATGAATAATGTAACTTCTATTACCAAGCCAATATATAGAAAAATATATTGGCAGCGCCTTAGGCAAAATATCTACTGACAGGAAAAGTAGATCTAATCAACTAGGTTTAATACAATCACAAACGATTGATTAAACAACCAAAACTAGCCCTAGAAGAACCAACAGTAAAAGCTATTCTAGGTCGATGTTTGAAAGAGTTATTCCAACAATGAATACTCTTAGACAAACTCTAAAGCTAGCAGAAAACAAGAAGCCTAAAGTCTCTATTGATCTTTTCAAAAAGCTCAAACATTGCTTTGCTGAATCCTTGCATATATATACTTGAGATGTCGACCTCTTCCATCTATGTCGAAAGGCAATAGGATCTTGGCAAAGGCAATTTTTCCTTTTACTTGTTTTCTTCAAAATGCGCAAGAAGGAAATTTCCATATTTCAATTCTTCATAAAATATATTCCTTCTTGCTTTTCACCACAAACTGTTCTTTTTCCTTAAATCAATTCTTGTTCGTTTTGTCAATACTTCGGTCGGTCAAGTATCACATCGAAGTGCTTTGTCTTCGATGTCTGCGGCAATGCTATATCTTCAATGTTATGCCAACATTGAATTCTATCCTGTCACAATGTTATACAACATTGATAATCCTGCAGCTTCACAAACAACAAACTTGAAACTAATTATTGAAAGACAAGATTATCAAAATATAAGTGCATACTGCACTTTCAATCTCCCCCTTAATCTTAGTCTTTCATCACAAAACAAAACAAGAGATCAGATCATAGAAACATAACTAAGAACTACTAAAGATCTATTCTCCCCCTTAACCAGACATCTTATTCAGGAGAATTTAAAATATTACAAACCCACAAAAATTATAATTGTTCAACACAGACTCAAGAAGAATGAACTCAAGTTATCTATTCTCCCCCTTTTTCTGAGGAAAGAAAAGAAACTAGAGTATTTCTGAACTTCAGATTGTTTGAGATCTGCTCATCAAGCCCTTTGATTTGCTCCAGAATCAGCTTGTCCTGTTCAGTTAAAATACCTGCAGACAGAGTTTCAATGTTAGGAATCAATGTTGTCCCAACATGTAAGTCAACATAGGAATGTTGAGCTGCAACTACAGAGCTTTCTGGTGCATCAGTTTTGCCAGTAGAAAGAGGCATATTCTCCTCCACATCCATGTTCACAGAAACATCAGGATCTACCCAAGGAAGATCACAGATCCTGTCATGTGTTTCCAGTAGTTGTTTGGTGACTGTGATGGACTTAAAGTTGGAATGATAGACATCATTGGCTTTAACCTCAATACCCTGCATCTGAAGAACAGCAAATATAGTGGATGGAAGAATCAAATGGCCTCTGATCCCTCTATTCTTAGAATTTTCTAGATGCTTGAGAATCCTTTCTCCCAGATTGACATTGTAACCCATTTTAATCAGAAGCAACATGGCTGCCTCTTGGCTGAGCTTGTTGTTATTGGAAGATGGCAGCCAGTTGTACAGGCAGATCCTGGCAAGAACAGATACTAGAGAACAACAATATTTCAGATCTAGAGTTCCAGTAGGCCAAGATTTTAATTTTCCTGCAGTTAGCTCTCTTGCAATCTCATCCATAGTTACCTCCACAGGAGTCTCAATCTCATCCCTATTTCTATGCAGCACAGTATTGATATCCTTAGAAGTCAAGAAGAATACATCACCTCTCAAGTACACACAGTGATGCTTACCATGCCCTTCACTACCAAAATTCTCAGATAAATGGGCATAGAATTCTCTTATGATTTCAGAACAAAGCGTATATTGAGTATGACAAGATAATAGAGATTCCTTTTCTTGGATAGGCAACCAAGTTATACTCTTCAAATGAGTCCTCTTTAATTATCTTCTCAACATCTATAGCATTGTTTTGATTTTCTCATATTTTTCCGATTCTTGTTATCATAGAACAAATGAGAAGCGCATCTTCATCCCAATCGGACCATCTGTAAACACACAGTTCGGAGGATAGATCATTTACCTCGAGTCTTCAACTGGTCTTCTCAAGAATGACATCCTCATCATCAAGTGATTCTTCTTCTTGATTCTTCCTCTGCCTCAGCTTCATAATCTTCAGAGTCATCTGAGCTTTCATCTGAGTTTCTCAGATCTTCTTCTTCAACCATTGACTCATCCTTAGAGTCATCTTCAGTTTCTGGCTCATAATCCTCCATATCATTAGAGCTTTCATCATTGTTATCATCATGAGCAGCTGATGTTGCAACAACATCCTCATCTATATTCATTGGATCACTCGCTTTTCTCCGATTCATCCGACCGCCAATCTTCCACTTCAACTAGTTCAATAGTAGGCTCATCTGCGGGTTTCTCAACATTTTCGTAATGCTGGTCCGATTCTCATCATTCGTGCCATCAAGAGCCGTTCCCTGCTTTGTCAGTTGTTGTACATCATCTTCTTCAAGTCTGTGGTTTTGGGGTTTTCTGTCAGATCTGCATGTTGAATTTCGGGATGTCCAACATCTTTCCCATCATCCTCCATGGGAGCATCTTTCTCTATCCCCATTGGGCTTTCATCATCATCCCTCAGATCTTGTGGCAAGTCGACTGGCATGCTCCCCAATTTAACAAGGGTTTCTGCAGCAAATTCAGAGGGGTTTGATGGTGATGACTCTGTTTGGGTTTTTGGAGATGGTGGTTTTGGTACAGGAGATGAGGGTTTTTCAGCACTATCTTCCGAATCCTCACAATTATAGACTGGAATCTCAAAATCGGCCGGTTCAGCACGAATGGGAAGAGGATAAGCTTGCTCCCCCTCAGGTGTTTGCAATGAAAAACTGGGCAAGACGGGTTTTGTCGGGGACAACATTGTTTGGATCGTGAGGCTAGAGTTGAGGGAGAAAGAGCGGGAGAGGAGTTTTGGTTGAGAGAGACAAGAGAGTAAAGTGAGGGGAAGGTGAAGAGTTTTGGGAGTAAGAAGTAAATACAGGGAACTTTTTTTTTTTTTTTTTTTTTTTTTTTGTAAGAGAGTGGTTTGGAAGAATGGCAGTTTTTGTGAGTGGTGGAGAAGTGGGCTAATGAGAGAGGTAGTGGTAAATTGGTTGGAGGAGTGTTTTTGGTTGGTTTGCTCCAAGGATCATAATCATATATATCAAAACACAAACCAAGATCTGTACACAGCTGTTAATATGAGATTAAGGAAAGCAAATGACCACCGTATCAATTAGGTCAAGAATGAAGAAGGTTCTCAAAACTCAACCTAGGGAGGTACATTTTTGTTTTAGGAAACAAATCAAGGTCAGATAAGAGTAAGATATTATATTTTACACTTTACATTTTACCAGATTACCCAAGACACAAAATTACTCCCCCTCAAATCCAACCCAAAACACAGAAAGAGCACACAAAAACATAGCAAAGAAGGTACTTCCAGCACAGGCAATGTTGACCAGGATGTTGGCTCAACATTGATGACAACATCGGAATATCAGACCACTCTTAATGTAAGTCAGCCAGGAAACAAGTCTCAAAATGTGCAGATTCGATTAACACCACTGATGCTGCAGGCAAAGATAGAGAGAGAAAGGAATACCAAAGAAACACACTCAACATTGCCTCAAGAAGTAAATGAAACAATTAGCAAAAGTTTGAGTGGGAGTGACCATGAGACCGTGAACCATGTCAAATAATTGGAACACGCATGAATCCGCTCCAAAGCCGAAGCCTATGCGGAGTTAGGCAAACACACGTCTCATGGCATAAAAACACTCATTTGACCACATTGGGTAATTTGGTACTCAGAAAGTGAACCAGCAGCATTACGAGAATCGGCACTTTTGTGCGTGTCGGTATCCAGTACAGGCCATCAACCCTCACGACATATGACACATTGGCCATGTCGATATTTGGATAGTATTTGGAACCTGCCCAACACGATCCTCGACGGAAACACTTCGAGCCCTTTTTATCATAATTCATTAGATTTATTAAGCACAAAGAGCAGGAGGCAAAATCAAGTGCAAGTCAAGGTACGAGAAAACATGGCCAAAAAGCAGCAAAAGTGGGTTTTACATAAAGCAAACACACAGGAGACTCGATACCTTTCAACCTTGGTTTCAAGAAGCCTTTCAAAACCTAAGCATCACCACTGTAAGCTACGAATAGGAACAGCCATTGACCAGCACAGAAGCACAAAAAACACATAGACACACAAGAATAAGAAAGAGAAAAGACTAAAAGAATAAAAAGAAAGACAACACTAGGTAAACATAGAAGACAATGTTGACCAGGATGTTATGTCAACATTGCTTGCAGCAAATCCTATCAAATAGTGCAAAGGCCAAGAGACCTTCTCAAACTGAAGAATCTCTCTTTATCAAGGGGCTTTGTGAAAATGTCAGCTAACTGATTTGTGGTATCAATGTGTTGTATGTCAATTATTTGTTTGGAGACTAGGTCTCTAAGAAAATGATGTCGAATGTCTATATGCTTGGTGCGTGAGTGTTGAACAGGGTTCTTGGATATGTGAATGGCACTAAGGTTATCACAAAACAGCAAAAGAGTGTCACTTTGAAACCCATATTCATGCAGCATATTGTTCAGCCAAATTAGTTGAGACACACAACTCCCAGCCGCTACATATTCAGATTCAGCAGTAGAGAGAGACACGCAATTTTGTTTCTTACTATACCATGACACAAGATTTGGTCCAAGATAAAAACAACCTCCACTAGTTGATTTTCGATCATCTAAGTCACCAGCCCAATCAGAATCACTAAATCCCAATAGATTAGTGTTTGAATCACATGCATACCATAATCCAAGATTAACAGTTCCTGATATATATCTAATGATTCTTTTGACAGCAGTTAAGTGAGATATTTTGGGTTTGGATTGATACCTGGCACACACACAAACAGAGAACATGATGTCAGGTCTGGTGGCTGAAAGATACAAGAGACTTCCAATCATTGATCTGTACAATGTCAACATAACATCGTCCCCAACATCGGTTTTGCTGAGTTTCAGAGATGTAGCCATGGGAGTGCTGCAAGGTTTGGCATTTTCCAGACCAAATTTTTTGATAAGATTCTTGGCATATTTCTCTTGAGAGATAAAGAGGCCTTCCTGTTTCTGCTGTATCTGGAGCCCCAAGAAGAAACTGAGTTCACCAATCATACTCATCTCAAAAGTTCCTGTCATGGCTTGAACAAACTTATCTAGCAAGGAGAGGTTAGTAGCACCAAAGACAATATCATCAACATAGATTTGAGCAATGCAGATGTCTTTTCCTTTCCTGAGGATAAACAGAGTTTGATCTCCCTCTCCTCTTTTAAATCCTAACCCAACTAGAAATTCTGTCAACCTAGCATACCAAGCTCGTGGGGCTTGTTTCAAACCATACAAGGCTTTTCTTAGTTTAAAAACATGGTCAGGATAAAGAGGATCTTCAAACCCTCTAGGTTGTTCAACATACACTTCTTTGTCAATGTAACAATTCAGGAAAGCTCCTTTAACATCCATTTGGTTGAGTTTTATGTTAAGACAACATGCTAAGGCTAGGAGCAAGCGGATGGACTCTAATCTAGCAACAGGAGCGAAGGTCTCATCAAAATCAATGCCTTCCACTTGGGTGTAACCTTGAGCAACCAATCTGACTTTGTTTTTTACAACTATCCCCTTTTCATCACTCTTATTTTTGAAAATCCACTTGGTGCCTATGACATTTATATTATGGGGGCGGGGAACAAGAGTCCAGACTTCATTTGTTTGAAACTGACGAAGTTCATCTTGCATTGCTTCTATCCAAAAATCATCAGCAAGAGCTTCTTTCACATTTTTAGGTTCCATTAACGAAACAAAGCACGAGGAACTTACAGAGTGACATATTTCAGCAAGTCTGAGTGTCTCCTTGTAGTTTTTGCGCGTGTTTCCCCTCAATGTCCTTCCTCCTGGATTTCCAATTACTTGGGAACTGGGATAATCTTTGCGAATTCTAGGAGGAGGATCCTTTCTTGAGTCAGGAGACATAGGTGCAGCATTGTTCTTTGGATGGATTGTCAGATTCAGCCTCAGTTTCATTATGAGGATCAGCTTGTTCTTCATCATGAGTGTAAATCTGGGATGTTGAGTTTAATGTTGAGTCATCATTGCATAGAGGGGATGTTGGCACAACATTGCCCACAACATGGGTTCTTTCATTTTGATCAGCAGCAGGAGTCACAGTTTCTGATTCGTTCTCATGTGTAGAAGAGTCAGAGGTTGATTCAATAACTGCTCAGACTGCAGAGATCTTCTTCCGGCATAGGGCTCAGAGTCATCAAAGGAAACATTCACAGACTCTTGTATAGTCTGCAATCTAGGATTGTATATTCTATAAGCTTGACTATTTTGAGAGTATCCTACAAAGATTCCTTTATCACTTTTAGCATCAAACTTCCCTAGATGTTCTCTATCATTAAGTATGTAACACACACACCCAAATACATGAAAGTACTTGAGATTGGGCTTTCTACCTTTCAACATCTCATATGGAGTGGTTAGAGAACCTGGACGAAGATAGACACGATTGATTATGTGACAAGCAGTGTTCACAGCTTCAGCCCACAACCTTTTTGATAGGTTCATTGAGCTCAACATCACTCTGGCCATTTCTTGAAGAGTCCTGTTTTTCCTTTCAGCAACACCATTTTGTTGTGGTGTCTTAGGAGCTGAGTATTCATGCATGATTCCTTTCTTTTCACAGTACTTATCAAAGAATTGATTCTCGAATTCTTTACCATGGTCAGATCGAATTCTTTGAACAAGAGTAGAGTACTGATTACAACATTTTGTATGCCAGTTTTTGAAGGATTCAAAAGTTTCTGATTTTTCTTTCAAAAAATTGACCCAAGTGTATCTAGAGAAATCATCAACTATAACATAGATATACCAGGCTCCTCCTAAACTTTTAGCTTCTATAGGACCCATGAGATCCATATGCAGGAGTTCAAAGCAGTTAAAAGTACCTCTTTGTTGTCCTTCAATCAGAAGTGGCTGATGTGTCACCTTGGTTTGTTTTCCCATAAGACAGTCGCCACACACATGTTTCCCTACATTGGTAAGCTTTGGCACTCCTGTCACCACATTATTTTTGATGATCTTCTCCAGATTTCTGTAGTTGACATGTCCCAATTTCTTATGCCACAGTGTTGCATCATCATGTTGAGCCATATTGCATTTGAGAGGAATGTCCATCACATAGCAGTTGTCCTGTGATCTCACACCTGTCATTACGGTTAATTTGTCCACACAAGTATAAACTTTGCAAGAACGTTTATCAAACTTGACTTTCAGATCATCATCACACAGGTGGCTTATACTAACAAGATTAGCAGTTAACCCTTCAACAAGAAGAACATTCGAGAGTTTCGGATATCCTTTAAGGCACAGTGTTCCCTTTCCAAGTATTTTGCTTTGGTATCCTCCTCCATATGTTACCGTACCTGTCTTTTGAGCTACAAAGTTTGACAGATTTGACGGGTTACCGGTCATGTGCCTAGAACAACATTGCGGCTAGCATCACTGTTTTGTCTGCTGGAAACTGGATGGGAGGGAATTGTGGAGAGATCACTGAGGTTGGAGGTCTCAACATGTTCACTCTTTAAGTCCTTTTGGTACTTGAAGCAGTAAGGCTTTTTGTGACCAGATTTAAGACAGTAAGTGCATACAAACAAAGCTTTTTCTTTGACAAATGTAGGACCTTTTATGAGCTCAGAAAGAGGTTTGACAACTTTTGAGGTATCAGTGTCAACAGTGTCGTTCATGTTGCTCCCAAGTTCATCATAACTACTTGTGTACCCTAAACCAGTGGTCCTATCATTGTTCACATCAAGCATCTCATTAAGTCTAGAAGTAGAAGAGTTCCATTTTGCAATTACCTTCTTTTCATTATCTAGCTCAGAGATTACCTTGAACAGCTCAGAGTCCTTCTTTGTTAATTCAGCTTCTAGTTTGACAATGGTGTCTTTCAGATTGTGGTTCTCCTTCTCAGTTTTCTTGAGGAGTTTTCTGAGAGTCTTCCATTCACTGAAGAGTTTCTCATACATTTGTTGCAGATCCTTCACCATTTGATCTGCATTACCTTCCTCTTCTGAAGGACTATCTATATCAAAATCCACAGAACCATGTAGACATAAAGCATTAGAGATTCCTGACTTATTCCAACAACCAAAACTAGCTCTAGAAGAACCAACAGTAAAAGCTATTCTAGGTCGATGTTTGAAAGAGTTATTCCAACAATGAATACTCTTAGACAAACTCTAAAGCTAGCAGAAAACAAGAAGCCTAAAGTCTCTATTGATCTTTTCAAAAGCTCAAACATTGCTTTGCTGAATCCTTGCATATATATACTTGAGATGTCGACCTCTTCCATCTATGTCGAAAGGCAATAGGATCTTGGCAAAGGCAATTTTTCCTTTTACTTGTTTTCTTCAAAATGCGCATAGAAGGAAATTTCCATATTTCAATTCTTCATAAAATATATTTTTTTCTTGCTTTTCACCAAAAACTGTTCTTTTTCCTTAAATCAATTCTTGTTCGTTTTGTCAATACTTCCAGTCCAAGTATCCTGTCCAAAGTGCTTTGTCTTCGATGTCTGCGGCAATGCTATATCTTCAATGTTATGCCAACATTGAATTCTATCCTGTCACAATGTTATACAACATTGATAATCCTGCAGCTTCACAAACAACAAACTTGAAACTGATTATTGAAAGACAAGATTATCAAAATATAAGTGCATACTGCACTTTCACTCTGCAATTTATACCTTCTGAACAAGAAGAGGTTAATGGGCAGAAGATCACTATTCCTGAAGTGATCAATCTTGTATCTGAAGATGATGAGGAGGAAGAGATAAACGAAAATGACTTCGATGAACCTCCCACTGACCATCACCAAACGGATGACACCGACAAAAAGGATGATAATGATGCCCCTGCACCATGGACCGGAGGAATTTCACAAAGAAATCATGCCTCAACTGCTGAAAAGCAAACTGAGAGGAAAGCACAGAAATCTCCGTCTCCATCTCCTCAAAATTCAACTCATCCATCTTCCCAACAAAAGGCTAATACTGAACAAGTAGTTGAGGATTCTGAAGAAATCACTCAGAAATTGTTGAATACTCAATCCAGAACTGCTTAACTCAGACAATTGTTGGAAGAAGAACAACAGCTTCATCTTCAACTGGAAGACCAAATAGCTAAATCCAGAGATAAGCTTGACCAACTACAAGATCAATATCTGCAAGAGATGATTGCTTACTCTGAGGTTAAAGAGCTAAAGGATGCTGTAAATGCCATCACCAAAGAACTCGATACTGAAGAAGTATCTGAAATTAAGCATGATGCTAAGGCTGCATCATCTTCAAAAGAAGTACCATCCTCCTCCCAAAAAGGGAAGAAACCAATCTACGAGATGGTTCTTTGGACTCGACACAATCGATGAGAATGTCCAAGAGGATGAAGATCACTGGGCTGATTACTCAGATGATGAAGAAGACAAGACTTTGGCAGAGCACCGCAATGAACATTTAGCGGTTTCTCACTTGAAAAGGAAGTCGATTGCTCTGCAATATTCAAAGAACGCCAAATGTCCACTCCCATGAATACAAGAACAGATACCAAGTACTGGCTCATCTGAACAAGGAGTTGTCTTCACAGAACAAGGAAGTAATTGACTCCGTCCCCTCTGAAATGAAAAAGTTCACTGAGCTCATCACTCAGAGAACAACTAGCATGGTCATTGCTCAGAAAGATCTGGGAATGATAAGGGATGATGATGCGTCTTTAGCTGAAAAAGCTTTCCAAGAGGCAAGTTACACTGCTGGAAAAGTAGATGCCATCCTAGGCACATTGGCAGAGCTCACTGATAAGGACAATGGACTTATCAAGCAAAATCAGGAGCTCAAAGCCGAACTTCAGAAGTTGGTCACTGCCTACAATTATTTACAAGGGCATTTTAACTCTCTCTCAGATTCTTTTATGAGACTGAGTCAGCCAACAATGACTAAGGGGGAAAGAGTGTACAAATCTAGACCTCAAAGTCAGGGGGAATGGGAAGAAGGAGAAGAAAACAAGAAGAAATCTAGAGCTGGTGTGGCTCAGAGAGGAAGAAGAAACATGAAAACTTCCCAGCCACCACTCAGAATAAACGAACCCTCCTCTAGCCAAGCTGCTTTGCAAATAGTAGCTGCTTCCCAGAAATCTACTAAAGGAACTACAATGATAACAAGGGCCATGGCACAGAAACCTCCAAGGAGTACCAAGGCTCCAAGGAGAAGACAAGTTAAATGGATTGATGAATCTTCTGAAGAAGAAGAATGTCAAATCAAGCCCTTGGGCAATGAAGAAGGCTGTAAAACTCTCACAAGATCTAATCTTGAAGATGATGAGGAAACTGATGAAGATGAAGCTCCTCTTCACAGAAAAAGGAAAATTGAAAGCCTAACTGAGCCCATAGCTACAAAGCCCCTAGCAGCTAAAACACCCTCTGGAAATACCAAGTCTATCCAGGGTGGTTCTTCAAGCAACAACCCCAAAGAGAATTCAAGACAGAGAAGGAAGCGGTGAGAGTGAGCAAAGACAAAGTCAACTTCCACTCGGGCGGAAGAAGCCAAAATAGAGTATGTGAAGAATGATAATGATTCCTCTGTCTACAGGTGCATCAATCAGAAAAATGGCTATTGGATTCTGGAACTTAAGCATCTACTGGTAAATTCAAGATTTCCAGAACAAATCCATAAACAACTTATGGCATGGAGAAAAAGATAAGCCAACCTTGATCAACACCAATCACATTAAAGCCTGGTTGGATTTTGAAGTTGTCAAGAGAACTAAAGCCATGAGAAAGGACCTCTCTGATGAATGTCCATATGGAAAGCTAGATGATGTGCACAGAATTCTGAATATCACAGGAACAGGCACAAGAGCAAGACTCGCTGTGGAACCCTATGAATCGTTCTATCTAACTGAAGATCAATACAAGGGTGACATCAGATATCTGAGGATTATCTACGAATACTTCAAGCTTTCAGATATCAGAATAGAGCATGCCTGGAAGTGGGGAAAGTATCTGTGGGTCAAACATTTTGTCAAGAAAAATCCTACCAAAACCTATAAAGAAGTCTGTGGATTTGCCAGAGACACTGAGATGCTCGTCAGAACACTTCTCTATGATTATTCTGATGACATCAAAAGGTTTGAAGATAGGAAATTTGCAGACTGATCCATAGAACTACTGTTGAAGACTTGAAGACTAGTCTATTAGGATGTTTACTTGGAGCTTGGTTACTCCTGTTGTCCTAATTTACTATGTAGTTTTTGTTGTATTTTTGCTGACTGAGCTAAACTTGCTTTATGTATTGAAGTTATCTATAATCTCTCTTTGTAACTTATCTGAAGAACTTACTCTCAGATAGTATTCTATAAAAGATAACTTGTCAGCAAAGATCACACCTTGTGATTTGGTTGATGTCTACTTTCTGCACTTAATTGAATGATTTAAAAAATCTTAAGAAATGATTAAGTGTTGGATTGATCACTCATCCAGATTTGTAATAGGTCAGATAGTCATCGTTGACTGATCAAAAAGGGGGAAATTTGTTAGATATTTTGATTTAGATTTTGATCAGCAACATAATGACTTATCTTAGTCTCAGAAAGGTGATTAGTACTCTTGGTTCACTTGAACATTGTAAAAGAGGAAACCCACTAAGTATGATAGTCTAGCTAATCTTGTATAGGATGTTAGGTCTCAAAATGTAAATTTTATTTTATGAAGAGAAGACCAAGAAGAAGACATCCAAGCAGAACAAGTTCAATGACATTGAAGACTTGAAGAAACTGCACAAGATTACTGAAACAGTTTTCCAGATACCTTGGCCAGATATCTTGAAGACACGATTAGTTTTAAACAAACTGTGTCACAAGAGATATCTGAGAAATAAAAGGTCCATCTGAAAACAAGGAAAGTGTCCACAGATATCTATTCTCAGATACCTTGAGCTTTAACCACATTTCTGAAAAAGAAATATATATATTGCAAACAAATTTGTTTCAATAAAAGTGGTATCTGAAGATAAAGATAAGAACGTGCAAAGATTCAGAGAAATCTGATCAAGGTTGTCTCTGATACAAAGCATAGTTCCGTTGGCACTCTGAGACAAAAGTATAGTACAATGCATTAAATGCACGGACAGAGATGTACGAACAAAAGCAACGGTAGCTTCAAGAAGAAGACAAACTCACATAAGATTACTATACACGGATATCAATAGTTTGAATTTGATTTAAGCCTAACGGATACTATTCAAACGGCACTCAAATTCATCTATAAATATCAACACTTAGACAGCTTAAGAAGACACAACCTGAAGAACTTACACTGAACACATATCTCAAGAAAATTACTTATCCTCAAAGCTTTCTGTTGCGACCAAAGCTCTTGATCTTGAGTAACACTAAAGTTCTAAGTGTCCTGATCCTAAACAAGCACAGCTATCTGTGAAAGAGTTGAATCAAAAGATCAAGTATCTGAGATTCATTCTCTTGAACACTTATCTAAGACTTGGGTCAGTAAAAAGAACAAGATACCATACATTGCAAAGTGTATTAAGTATACTTGATTCACAGAGCTATCTGATTAACTGAAAAGTTATTAAAGAAGCTCATCTGACAACTCAAACCAAAACCAACACCATCACTAGCGTGGAGTACAGGAAGTACTTAGTTTGAGAAACTAAGGAATAACTCCAAGGTTATTGAGCACAGGAAGTACTTAGCTTGGGAAGCTAGGGAATAGCTCAAAAAGGTTTCTGAGTACAGGAAGTACTTGGCTATGAAAGCCGGGGAATAACTCAGGGGGAACATTTGGTTGGGAACCATCTGTTTAAGGAATCTTAGAATAGGATTTTTGTAAGGTGACCTCAATTATCTATTCTAGTGAATTCTAGGTCTTTGGAAGACCGAAGTGGATTAGTTGGAGGATTACGCCACCTCCAGATACCACTATACTTGCTGTGTTATTTACTTTTCTGTACTTACATTTCAGCAACACACACACACACTTTAACTGTTTCTGCACTTATCTATCTTAAGTCTTCCGCGCTCTGAATCTAAGTATCAGATATCTACTCAAATATTTGAGAAATAGTTTTTATAGACAAAAGTTTTAAAAGACTATTCACCCCCCCCCCCCCTAGTCTTTTTACTTTGCCGTTATCTGGACCAACACATGGGTACAGATGGTGGCCTAAATATTTCTATGTAAAACATCTGTTCGGCGACTGGAACCTCCCTCTGAACTTCCGGAGGGATAAGTTTCAAGCTTTGGCGCTGAAGAAACTCCCGGTGTGGATGAAATCGCTGCGCCCGTTAGAATTCATGGAGGAGAGGATTCTTCGTATCGAGACCAGGGAAGAAGAGATTGTGATGGAGAAGGTGGTTCCCCAGATTGGCACCCGGGGCTCGACCAGTCTCCATCATGATACTGATCCAGGTCTCAAGTACGAAAAGGCCGCCGTACTGGGCATAGATGGGTGGGAGCCGACACTGTTTTACCCTTATGGTTTGGCGGTTCAACCACATATGTGGATAGCCAAACTAACTCCTACCCCTGTTTTTTGCAATAATAATAATGACTTACGTAAGCCTTGCATTTGCTGTTAATTTCTAAGTCTTTGATTCTCGGACTCCTTATAAGTTTTTTTTTTTATGCAGAATACTGGATAATGTCATCTGCCAAGAGGATCTTGGAAATGAGAAATAAGGAGAAGGCCGCCGAGCTGGAGAAGCTGAGGCAAGGGACTACCAAGAAGTCCCAATACAAGCCTGGGCCCCAAAAGTTGCCCGATGTGAATCATGCCAACATCACCAACCCTCGGAGTGGGTCCGGATCCTGCTTTGTCCGACAAGCTGAACAGGTAATTGGCCATAATTTGAACATCAAGTCTCGTTGCCATGGGTACTCGACCACCATTGATGGTTCGAGGGTCCATGTGACTTCCCTGGTCCCTCTAACACATAGTCAGGTGCAGGCTCAAGGTACCAAGTTGATGGCGGACAGTACCAGGGCCGCCAATAAGAGGAGGGGGAGGGATACCGAGGAGTCCTCAAAGAGGCAAAAGACCGGCGGCTCTAGCCTTGTAAAGTCAGTGGATCATGCTACCTTGCGGTCTCTTTCCCGTGCAGAACTGGCCGAGAGTCTGGAGGCCGTTACTAACGTGCTTCGGGCTCATCTCGACACGGTGAGTTTTGTCTTCATTGTGTTAGGTTTCTCATTTATTAAGCGCAGGGCAGCTGACTTATATCTTTTTCAGGTTTCGGCCCATGCTGTGGCCTTCAAGGAAATGGAGGATGGCGGCTCCGCTATGTACAACAAATTGATGGATGAAGCCGAGGCCGAGGTCAAGAGGCTAAAGACCGAGAAGTCTATACTTGAAAGGACTCTCGAGTCTGAGAAGGATGCCCACACTAGGGCCGAAAAGGGGCTTGAGGTCCATTTCCGGTCCCGTACTAGACTGGCAGAAGCCTTGGTGGTGAAATCCAAGACAACAAGGGTGGAGGCCGTCGAGAATTTTTGAAGTCTGACGCCTACTATTTCTTGACCCGGATGGATGCCGGATCTACTAGGACGGATGCCTTTTTTGACTGCCTTGGCCAACTCCAAGCTTTGTGTCTGGCGGAGGACGGCATCGAAGTGAGGGATGAGCGGTTGGATATCCAAGCCAATCATGCCGGAGTTGTCGTTGAGGAGATGAGTGAGGATGAGTTTTGGCCCGTGGTGGCCTCATATTTGGATTTAGAGAATACTCCGACTCCTTTCTATCCAGCTTGGCTACCTGAAGTGATGGAGGCCGGGATCCTTGGCCATAGGAATTTTAGAGGGAATAATGCAAGGTTCCTCGATCTTCCCGGTCCCATCACGGATCATAAGCAAGTTGAGGCCGAGGTGGAGATCGAAGGTGGAAAGACGATCACCAGGCATTTTTGGAGAAGGGTTGAGAAGCCTGTCCCTCCCCCCGCAACTCAAGATGGGAATACTGCCGGGGGAAATCCTTCCGGTCAGGAGAAACCTGATGACCGAGAAAACCCTCCCACCCCGGGAACTTAGGTAGCGAGGCCGTTTTTTTTTTTTTTTTTGGTCAAACACTTGTAGGCGGTCCTTTTTGTGTTTCTGGGTTATTCCTCCGGCCTGTGGAGGACCCTTGATTTTAGCCTACTTTTCGTAAAGTGTTGTAACGTCGGTCATTCCTAGATCCTCTTAGTCTGCTAGGAGATGTATTTTTGTAGATCTTGGAATGACCGGGCCATTTGATGAATCAATGAATTTCCTTTTCAACCAGTTTCCTGAGTATTTTCTTTTGCCAAGTACTTTTAAATCGGATCTCTTTAATGCTTGTTAATATATATTTCCTGTGATGGGGCCGGACTCTGTGAGTCTCGGGCCTTCTTTCCTTCAAGGCTTTAGCTTGAAGTGACGGAGTGTCGGATGTTTAAGTCCGAGACACATTGAGCGAGGTGCCGGACTCTGTGAGTCTCGGTCCTTTTTTCCTTTATGGCTTTGGCTTGAAGAGACATAGTGTCGGACATTTAAGTCCTAGAAACTTGTAAGTGAGTTACCGGACTCTGTGAGTCTTGGTCATTCTTTCCTTCAAGGCTTTGGCTTGAAGAGACATAGTGTCGGACTTTTAAGTCCTAGACACTTTTGAGTGAGTTACCGGACTCTATAAGTCTCGGTCCTTCTTTTCTTCAAGGCTTTAGCTTGAAGAGACGTAGTTTCAGTCATTTAAGTCCTAGACACTTTTGAGTGAGTTACCGGAATCTGTGAGTCTCGGTCCCTCTTTCCTTCAAGGCTTTGGTTTGAAGAGACGTCGTGTCGGACTTTTAAGTCTTAGACACTTTTGAGTGAGTTACCGGACTCTGTGAGTCTCGGTCCTTCTTTCCTTCAAGGCTTTGGCTTGAAGAGACGTAGTGTCGGCTTTTTAAGTCCTAGACACTTTTGAGTGAATTACCAGACTCTGTGAGTCTCGGTCCTTCTTTCCTTCAAGGCTTTAGCTTGAAGAGACGTAGTGTTGGCCTTTTAAGACCTAGACACTTTTGAGTGAGTTACCGGACTCTATGAGTCTCGGTCCTTCTTTCCTTCAAGGCTTTGGTTTGAAGAGACGTAGTGTCGGAGTTTTAAGTCCTAGACACTTTTGAGTGAGTTACCGGACTCTGTTAGTCTCGGTCCTTCTTTCCTTCAAGGTTTTGGCTTGAAGAGACGTAGTGTCGGACTTTTAAGGCCTAGATACTTTTGAGTGAGTTAACAGACTCTGTGAGTCACGGTCCTTCTTTCCTTCAAGGCTTTTGCTTGAAGAGACGTAGTGTCGGACTTTTAAGTCCTAGATACTTTTGAGTGAGTTACCGGACTCTATGAGTCTCGGTCCTTCCTTCCTTCATGGCTTTGGCTTGAAGAGACGTAGTGTCGGACTTTTAAGTCCTAGACACTTTTGAGTGAGTTACCGGACTCTGTGAGTCTCGCTTATAGTGTTTCTTCAAAAGCTAAACCAAATTTTAACAAACTGGTAGAAGTTCATTACGAATGATTTACGCCACCATCTAGCTTATAACAGATTGCTTCAAGGGTAAAACTTTTGAAGGTTCCTTGCATTCCAAGTACGTTTGAGGGGGTTCCCACTCATGGTTTCTAAACCATGGCTTCCATTGATGCTGGAGCTGATTACTTTGTAGGGACCCTCCCAGTTTGGTTCAAGTTTACCAATTGGCTTTAGAATCTCCTTCTTGCACAATACCAGGTCTCCCATTTGCAGGTCCCTGCCTTTGACATGTTTGTTGTATGCCCTTGCCATGGTGGCTTGATATCCCAAGGTCCGGGCTAGAGCTGTGCTTCTTTTGGTTTCCAACATATCTAAGTCATAGATCCTTTTGGTGTGATTATCAGACGGCTTGTATCCTTGGATTCTGTCAGTGTTGATGGCAATCTCTGCAGGGATTACTGCCTCAGATCCATACACCATGCAAAATGGGGTTTCTTGAGTAGCAGTCCTTGCAGTAGTCCGGTATGCCCAAAGGACTCCTTCTAATTCATCAACCCAACTTCCCCTTGCATCTCCAAGTCGTTTTTGAAGGTTATCGACTATGGTGCAATTGGTGACCTCTGTTTGTCAATTGGCTTGCGGGTAGCTGACGAGGTGAAGCATTGTTCGATTCCCATTTCTTCACACCAATCTTTTAGCTTACGTCCAGAGAATTGACGTCCGTCGTCAGCGAATAAGATACTTGGTAAGCCAAACTGACATGACAACTTCCAAAAAAATTCCATCATACGCTTCTCTGAAATGGAAGCAGTGGCCTCGGCTTCTACCCATTTGGAGAAGTATTCCACTGCCACAATTAGGAACTTCTTTCCTCCCGCACCTATGGGGAGAGGTCCAACTATGTCAATGCCCCATTGATAAAAAGGGCACGGGATTGTTGAGGGAATCATAGGAATTAATGGCCGGTGTGGAATGCGCGCGAATTTTTGGCATTCAGCATAGGATCTAGAGAATCTGCTGGGCTCCTTTTGCATTCCGGGCCAGTAGTACCCATTTCTCAAAATTTTCAGGGCCAGGGCTCTTCCACCCGAGTGATTACCGCAGCTCCCCAGATGAATTTCTTTCATTACCATGTCAGCTTTGGATGGTCCCAAACATCTCAGGTGGGTTCCATCATAGGATTTTTGGTACAAATCATCTTTGGATAAGAATTAGCGTTGGGCCCTTCTTTGAACTCGTCTTGCCTCTATGTGGCTACTTGGTAGTATGTTGTCATGCAATTACCGTACCACATCTTCCATCCAAGTGCCAGCCCCATCGAGTACTCCAATGAGAGCAATTTTTGCCAAGGCAGAAATTGCTGACTCGTTTGCTATCATGAGAACCACGGATCGGGTGTCGATGGCCCCTGATGCGGTAGCCCACTTGGATAACCCATCAGCTATCGTGTTCTGGGTTCCGCAAATTTTGGACAATGTGAAGAATAAGCACGGAGTTTCTTCACCATAACAGACTTAGCCATTCTCATGCCTGCTATTATGGCTTCGTACTCTGCTTCATTGTTTGTGACTTTGAAGGTTAGTCTTATGGCATACTCCATTTGCGCTCTTTTTGGGCTAATGAGTAAGACTCCCATTCCCCCAGCGTGAGAAGCTGATGACCCATCCACATAAAGTTCCCAGATGTCTTCTTCTTCCGGACCAAGCTCTTTAGGGATAAATTGAGCTTGTTGGGTCGGTTAATGTTTTAGGGCGGTCTTGGGTGACGGTCCTGGTGGAGGTGGTCGTAAGTTACCAGTTTTATTCCTATTGAGAATCCAATCAGCCACGGGATCGATTTCCTGGTTCTTTCCGGGTTGACAACTACAAATGAGTCGGGCCTTCTCCTTTTCATTATGGGTTTCTTTCTTGCATGGATATTCTGCTAGAAAATCGGCCAGAACTTGGGTTTCTTCGCGGAAGGGGCCTGATAATCGATAGTGTGATCTCCCAATTCTATCGTCCATTTGGGCAGTCTCCTGGACATGGATGCATCTCCCAATACATGCTTCAAGGGTTGGTTTGTTAGAACCACCATCTTATGGGACCGGAAGTAAGGCTTGAGTTTTCGAGAGGTCTCTACCAGGCAGTAGGCGTACTTCTCGATTTCCTTGAAGTTTTTCTCTGCGGTCCCTAGCACTTTGCTCAGGTAATAAACTGGGAGATGTTCGTTATTCTGGATTCGAACAAGTACTGAACATACGACCTCAGGTGTCAAGGCCAAGTAAATGTACAGGGGCTCTCCTTCCTCAGGCTTAGAAAGTAGTGGCAGAGAGGAAAGGTAGAGCTTCAGATTTTTGAAGGCCTCCTTGCATTCTTGGTTTCACTCAAAATCCTCTGCTTTCCTGAGTATTTTGAAGAAAGGGAGATTTTTCTCGGCGGATCTAGAAATGAATCGACTGAGGGATATGACCTTACCTATGAGTCGTTGGACGTCTCTGAGTTTCTCTGGGTGAGGGAGTTCCAAGATTGCCTTGATTTTTTCCGTGTTAGCTTCGATTCCTCGCTGTGTGATCAAGTAACCCAAAAATTTCCCCCTGTTATTCCAAACGTGCACTTCTCGGGGTTCAGTTTCATGCCATATTTTCGAACGATGGCAAAGCATCTTTCCAAGTGGGGAATATGTTCTGATGTCTCCTTGCTTTTCACTAGAATGTCATCAACATACACCTCCATTGATTTGCCTAGTTCTTGTTTGAACATGCGGTTCATCAATCGCTGGTAGGTTGCTCCTGCATTTCTTAGGCCGAAGGGCATGTCCTTGAAGTAGTACACACCTCCAGTGGTGATGAAAGTGGTTTTCACTATATCCTGCTCGGCCATCTTGATTTGGTAGAATACTTGAAAGGTGTCCATGAAACTTAGTAGAGCACATCCTGCGGTAGAGTCTACTAGCTGATCAATACTTGGGAGAGGATATAGATCCTTAGGGCAAAAGCGGTTGAGACTGGTGAAATCATTACACATTCTCCACTTCCCCGGACTTTTTTGCACTAGGACGACATTACATACCCAATCCGAATAATGGACCTCTTCTATGTGTCCAGCTTTTAGGAGTCATTCTATCTCCTCTGCGATAATTTTGTTTTGTACAGGGCCATGGTCCCTCTTTTTCTGGCAGATAGGTCTCACGTTTGGGTCTACGTTGAGCTTGTGTACCATGATCCGTGGATCTATTCCGGTCAAGTCCTCAGTTCCCCAAGCGAAAACATCAGTGTTCCTTTTCAAGAATGCCACCATTTTGATCGTGGTTTCCTCATCCATTTCCGGGGCAACCTTCTATGATTGTGACTCCTCTGATCCCCTCATGTGGGGCCATCTGTTTTCGTGGAGGAAACTTTTCGTGGGTGAGTCTTTTGAAGGTTCTTCAGGGATGACTTTGTACTCAGCAATTTTGTCCTCGCCTTCCTGGATTGTGACGGAACTTTTTTGTTTGTCCACACCCATTTTTAACCAGTTGATACCTTGTGCGATAGGTTGTTCTTTCCGGGGCTTGCGAGCTTTCTCCAGAATGAACGTACATTGTTCTTCCTTCGTACCTCCACCTCTTCCCTTCTGATTTCTTCCTCTTCTCGATGGGGTCGGGAAGATCTTCTGGCGGACAAGGTGTAACATTCCCAGCCTTGTCTTCGATCACCATTGACTGTCCCGATTCCTGCTTCCGTTGGGAACTTCATTTTTAGATGGAAGGTTGAGACGATGGCTTTGAATCGGTTTATTGCTGGTCACCCCATGATGATGTTATAGTCGCAGTCGACTTCAGTGACGACAAAACGTACTTGCTTAGTAACTCGATATGGCTCCTTCTCTATTGAAACGGAGAGGTAGAGAATCCCTCTTGGCCTCACTCTGTTTCCGCCAAATCCTGTGAGATCTGTGGTTACAGGCACAATTCCTCGCAGACTCAATTGCATCTTTCTCACTGTGCTCATGAAGAGGAGGTTGGAAGATGCTCCTGTATCCACAAGTACCTTGGTCATTTCGTACCCGGCGATGTCTATTTCGATCACTAGAGGGACATCGGATCGTGAATCCATCCTTCCCCTTGGCATGTCGGGGGGGGCTTTAGATTCGTCAAAAGTGATGACATTGGTCCCTGGTGCCACCATGTTAACGGATTTCTTGTCAGATTTTTGGAGAGATTTGGCGGTCGCTTCCCTAGCGTTCCGACTATCTCCTCCTGAGGGTCCTCCAGCAATTGTCCATATTCTCCCATAGATGACCGGATTTTCTTGGACATATCTGGGTTGGTGGTCCACATATGCTATTCTGGTTGCTTCTTGGCCTTGAGCAGGGGTCCTCCGGTTTTCTTGTTTCCTAGGGCTTAGAGATATTTGGTCATTCCTTCTTTCCCTAGGGCTATATTGTCCTAGTGGGGGAGGAGGGGTTCTCCTTGGGCTTATGGTTCTTCTTCTTCTGATATCATTTCTTTCTTGCCTGGGGCTTGCTCTCCTAAGGGAAGGACCTCGTTGATCTCTTCTGTCCTGTTGGTTGTGGGCCATGATATTCGAATTTTAATTCCATTGACTATCCTCATCAGGTTTTCTGATCACGTACTCCTGTAAGTATCCCAACTCAATCAATCGTTGAATTTCTTGTCTGAGGTGGGTGCATTTTCCCGTTGAGTGTCCAACTTGCCTATGGAAGTGGTAATATTCGTTTGAGTTTCTGGTGGACCTGTTCTCTCTACGTTTTGCGGGCCATTCGAAAGGGACGCCATTATTTTGCATGATCGTGAGGATTTGTTCTTTGGGGGCCTTTAGATCGTGGTAATGAATCTTCCGAGGGGACCTTCTTCTCTCCTCGATCCTTCCTCATCGATTATTCTTCTGCGTTCTGGATCCTTGCTATAGATCTCCCAGTCGAGGATTATCCAGGATGGGTTTCGTCTTTTTTACACCGGCTTTAACCACCATCTTGTCGAGGGTCTCATTCGTGTTCAAGAATTTTTTGATCACCTCAGTCAATTCACGTTCTATTGTTATATCAGCATCGATGAGCTGGTAATGGAACGAAGCATTGTTAGTGTTTTCCCCCAGGTGCGTGATTCGTTCCTTGATGGAATGTTTTTCTACCAATGCCAGTGCTTGCTCAAACCTTTTTAGGAATGACCTAAAACTTTCATGATCCTTTTGTATGATTTCTCCCAGGTAGCTAACTGGACGGGCGGCTTCCAAGAAGTTCTCAAACCTCATGGTGAATTTAGTGATTAGATGTTTCCATGACATGATGGAATCTGAGCGGAGTTGTTTCCACCATCTTATTGTCGGTTCGTAGAGGGTGTTTGGAAACAATTGAGCCCTCGCATGATCTGGCACAGCATGCCCACTTAAGGAAGCCTCGAATTGGATTCTGTGATCAACAGGACATGAATTCCCGTCATATGTTTCCTTTGATGTTGTGGGTTGGGGGGGGGGGGGGTTCGTCCTAATGGCAATTCTGCCATTCTGAATTCTTGGCACAGAGGATCCACGTTTCGGCCATACTTGATGATATCTCTGGCCTGTGTAAGAGATTCCAATTTTGCCCGTTCAAGGTCTAGGGCCGCCTCATGGATACGGACTTGTTCCTTGATTTTTTCGGCCTCTGTCATGGGGCTCTGCCTATGTTATCCTCTAGCTGATCGGGAGCGGCTCCTCTCACGACGCCTTTTTGGTCTCCTCCCCCTCCTTTCATAGTGATCCTCGTATGGGTTTGAGGAGGTATATCTCCTCGTTACTCATGGGCTATATCCTCCTCACTATATTGGTTACGCATGTTCCTCCTATCATTATTCCTTGGGCGATGATTTCTTGTAGAGACCTGGGATGGAGCGGAGTTATGAGAATTCTCATTCTCGACTCTTCTTGCCTCGCCCTTACTACCTTGGTTTAGTTGAGCTCTCTCATCCAATAGGTTTCTTAAGTCCCCTGCGGGTCTCCTATTACCTGCCCTATTGGTAG